>JANJGN010000877.1:0-249633 GCA_026770705.1 Isurus oxyrinchus | reverse complement strand
GGCAGCTATTTTATATAATATGCACAGGGGCTGCTAAAGTCTATAAAATACACAGTGGCTGCTATTCGCTACAATATAGACAGGGCCTGCTATTATCTATGACATAAAGAGGGACTGCTATTGTCTATAATATACACAGGGGCTGCTACTCTCTATAATATACACAGGGGCTGCTATTCTCTATAATATACACAGGGGCTGCTATTCTCTATAATACACACAGGGGCTGCTATTCTCTGTAATATACACAGGAACTGCTATTGTCTATAATATACACAGGGACTGCTATCCTCTATAATATACACAGGGGCTGCTATTCTCTATAATATACACAGGGGCTGCTATTCTCTATAATATACACAGGGGCTGCTATTCTCTGTAATATACACAGGAACTGCTATTGTCTATAATATACACAGGGACAGCTATCCTCTATAATATACACAGGGGCTGCTATTCTCTATAATATACACAGGGGCTGCTATTCTCTATAATATACACAGGGACTGCTATTCTCTATAATATACACAGGTTTCTGCTCTTCTCTATAATATACACAGGGACTGCTATTCTCTATAATATACACAGATGCTGCTATTCTCTATAATATACACAGGGACTGCTGTTCTCTATAATATACACAGGGGCTGCTATTCTCTATAATATACACAGGGCTGCTATTCTCTATAATATACACAGGGGCTGCTATTCTCTATAATATACACAGGGGCTGCTATTCTCTATAATATACACAGGGACTGCTATTCTCTATAATATACACAGGGCTGCTATTCTCTATAATATACACAGGGGCTGCTATTCTCTATAATATACACAGGTGCTGCTATTCTCTATAATATACACAGGGTGCTGCGATTCTCTATAATATGCACAGGAGCTGCGATTCTCTATAAAATGCGCAGGTGCTGCTATTCTCTACAATATACACAGGGGCGGCTATTTTATATAATATACACAGGGGCTGCTACTGTCTATTAAATACACAGTGGCTGCTATTCCCTACAATATAGACAGGGCCTGCAATTATCTGTAACATAAAGAGGGACTGCTATTCATTATAATATACACAGGGGCTGCTATTCTCTATAATATACACAGGGACTGCTATTCTCTATAATATACACAGGGACTGCTATTTTATATAATATACACTGGGGCTGCTACTGTCTATTAAATACACAGTGGCTGCTATTCCCTACAGTATAGACAGGGCCTGCTATTATATATAACATAAAGAGGACTGCTATTGTCTATAATATACACAGGGGCTGCTACTCTCTATAATACACACAGGGGCTGCTATTCTCTATAATACACACAGGGTCTGTTATTCTCTATAATACACACAGGGACTGCTATTCTCTATAATATACACAGGGCTGCTATTCTCTATAATATACACAGGGGCTGCAATTCTCTATAATAAACAAAAGGGCTGCAATTCTCAATAATACACACAGGGTCTGTTATTCTCTATAATATACACAATGGCTGATATTCACTATAATATACAAAGGCACTGCTATTCTCTATAATATAGACAAGCACTGCTATTCTCTATAATATACACAGGCACTGCTATTCTCTATAATATACACAGGCACTGCTATTCTCTATACTATACACAGGCACTGCAATTCTCTACAATATACACAGGGGCTGCTATTCTGTATAATACACACAGGGTCTGCTATTGTCTATAATGTACACAGGGGGCTGCTATTCTCTATAATACACACAGGGACTGCTATTCTCTATAATATACACAGGGACTGCTATTCTCTATAATATACACAGGGACTGCTATTCTCTATAATATACACAGGGGCTGCTATTCTCTATAATATACACAGGGACTGCTATTCTCTATAATTTAAACAGGGACTGCTATTCTCTATAATATACACATGGGCTGCAATTCTCTGTAATACACACAGGGACTACTATACACTATAATATACACAGGGACTGCTATTCTCTATAATATACACAGGGACTCCTATGCTCTATAATATACACAGGAACTGCTATTCTCTTCAATATACACAGGGACTGTTATTCTCTATAATATATACAGGGGCTGCTATTCTTTATAATATATACAGGGGCTGCTATTATCAATATTTTACACATGGACTGCTCTTGTCTATAACATGCACAGGGGCTGCTATTCTCTATTATATACATAGGGGCTGCTATTCTCTACAATATACACAAGGGCAGCTATTTTATATAATATGCACAGGGGCTGCTAAAGTCTATAAAATACACAGTGGCTGCTATTCGCTACAATATAGACAGGGCCTGCTATTATCTATGACATAAAGAGGGACTGCTATTGTCTATAATATACACAGGGGCTGCTACTCTCTATAATATACACAGGGGCTGCTATTCTCTATAATATACACAGGGGCTGCTATTCTCTATAATACACACAGGGGCTGCTATTCTCTGTAATATACACAGGAACTGCTATTGTCTATAATATACACAGGGACTGCTATCCTCTATAATATACACAGGGGCTGCTATTCTCTATAATATACACAGGGGCTGCTATTCTCTATAATATACACAGGGGCTGCTATTCTCTGTAATATACACAGGAACTGCTATTGTCTATAATATACACAGGGACAGCTATCCTCTATAATATACACAGGGGCTGCTATTCTCTATAATATACACAGGGGCTGCTATTCTCTATAATATACACAGGGACTGCTATTCTCTATAATATACACAGGTTTCTGCTCTTCTCTATAATATACACAGGGACTGCTATTCTCTATAATATACACAGGGACTGCTATTCTCTATAATATACACAGGGGCTGCTATTCTCTATAATATACACAGGGGCTGCTATTCTCTATAATATACACAGGGGCTGCTATTCTCTATAATATACACAGGGACTGCTATTCTCTATAATATACACAGGGGCTGCTATTCTCTATAATATACACAGGGGCTGCTATTCTCTATAATATACACAGGTGCTGCTATTCTCTATAATATACACAGGTGCTGCGATTCTCTATAATATGCACAGGAGCTGCGATTCTCTATAAAATGCGCAGGTGCTGCTATTCTCTACAATATACACAGGGGCGGCTATTTTATATAATATACACAGGGGCTGCTACTGTCTATTAAATACACAGTGGCTGCTATTCCCTACAATATAGACAGGGCCTGCAATTATCTATAACATAAAGAGGGACTGCTATTCATTATAATATACACAGGGGCTGCTTTTCTCTATAATATACACAGGGACTGCTATTCTCTATAATATACACAGGGACTGCTATTTTATATAATATACACTGGGGCTGCTACTGTCTATTAAATACACAGTGGCTGCTATTCCCTACAGTATAGACAGGGCCTGCTATTATATATAACATAAAGAGGGACTGCTATTGTCTATAATATACACAGGGGCTGCTACTCTCTATAATACACACAGGGGCTGCTATTCTCTATAATACACACAGGGTCTGTTATTCTCTATAATACACACAGGGACTGCTATTCTCTATAATATACACAGGGGCTGCTATTCTCTATAATATACACAGGGGCTGCAATTCTCTATAATAAACAAAAGGGCTGCAATTCTCAATAATACACACAGGGTCTGTTATTCTCTATAATATACACAATGGCTGCTATTCACTATAATATACAAAGGCACTGCTATTCTCTATAATATAGACAAGCACTGCTATTCTCTATAATATACACAGGCACTGCTATTCTCTATAATATACACAGGCACTGCTATTCTCTATACTATACACAGGCACTGCAATTCTCTATAATATACACAGGGGCTGCTATTCTGTATAATACACACAGGGTCTGCTATTGTCTATAATGTACACAGGGGCTGCTAATCTCTATAATACACACAGGGTCTGTTATTCCCTATAATACACACAGGGGCTGCTATTCTCTATAATACACACAGGGTCTGCTATTGTCTATAATATACACAAGGGCTGCTAATCTCCATAATACACACAGGGGCTGTTATTCTCTATAACATACACAGGTGCTGCTATTCTCTACAATATACACAGGGGCTGCGATTCTCTATAATATACGCAGGTGCTGCTATTCTCTACAATATACACAGGGGCTGCTATTTTATATAATATACACAGGGGCTGCTACTGTCTATTAAATACACAGTTGCTGCTATTCCCTACAATATAGACAGGGCCTGCTATTATCTATAACATAAAGAGGGACTGCTATTGTCTATAATATACACAGGGGCCGCTACTCTCTATAATACACACGGACTGCTATTATCTATAATATACACAGGGACTGCTATTCTCTATAATATACACAGGGGCTGCTATTCTCTATATTATACACAGCGGCAGCTAATCTCTATAATATACACAGGGACTGCTTTTTTCTATAATACACACAGGGTCTGTTATTCGCTATAATATACACAGGGGCTGCAATTCTCTATAATAAACACAGGGGCTGCTATTCACTATAATATACAAAGGCGCTGCTATTCTCTATAATACATACAGGGGCTACTATTCTCTATAATACACACAGGGGCTGCTATTCATTATAATATACACAGGTGCTGCTATGCTCTATAATAGACACATGGGCTGCAATTCTCTATGATGTACACAGGGACGGCTACTCTCTACAATACACACAGGGACTCCTATACACTATAATATACACAGGGACTGCAATTCTCTATAATATACACAGGGACTGCTATTCTCTATAATATACACAGGGGTTGCTATTCTCTATAATATAAAAAGAGGCTGCTACTCTGAATAATATACACAGGTGCTGCTATTCTCTATAACATAAAAAGAGGCTGCTACTCTCATTAATATACACAGGGACTGCTATTCTCTACAATATACACAGGGGCTGCTATTCTCTATAATATACACAGGGACTGCTCTTCTCTATTATATACACAGGGGCTGCTATTCTCTACAATATACACAGGGGCTGCCATTCACTGTAATATACACAGGCACTGCTATTCTCTACAATATACACAGGGACTGCTATTCTCTATTATATACACAGGGACTGCTATTCTCTATAACATACACAGATGCTGCTATTCTCTATAATATACACAGGGGCTGCTATTCTCTATAATATACACAGGGACTGCTATTCTGTATAATATACACAGGGGCTGCTATTCTCTATAATATACACAGGGGCTGCTTTTCTCTATAATACACACAGGGGCTGCTATTCTCTACAATATACACAGGGACTGCTATTCTGTATAACATACACAGGGGCTGCTATTCTCTATAATATACACAGGGGCTGCTATTCTCTATAATATACACAGGGTCTGTTATTCTCTATAATATACACAGGGACTGCTTTTCTCTATAATATAAACAGGGACTGCTATTCTCTATAATATACACAGGGGCTGCTATTCTCTATAATATACACAGGGGCTGCTATTCTCTATAATATACACAGGGGCTGCTATTCTCTATAATATACACAGGGACTGCTATTCTCCATATAATACACAGCGACTGCTATTCTATATAATATACACAGGGACTGCTATTCTCTATAATATACACAGGGACTGCTATTCTCTATAATATACACAGGGACTGCTTTTCTCTATAATATACACAGGGGCTGCTATTCTCTATAACGTACACAGGGGCTGCTATTCTCTATAATATACACAGGGGCTGCTATTCTCTATAATATACACAGGGACTGCTATTCTCTATAATATACACTGGGACAGCTATTCTCTATAATATACACAAGAGCTGCTATTCTCTATAATATACACAGGGACTGCTATTCTCTATAACATGCACAGGGGCTGCTATTCTCTATTATATACATAGAGGCTGCTATTCTCTACAATATACACAAGGGCAGCTATTTTATATAATATGCACAGGGGCTGCTACAGTCTATAAAATACACAGTGGCTGCTATTCCCTACAATATAGAAGGGCCTGCTATTATCTATAACATAAAGAGGGACTGCTATTGTCTATAATATACACAGGGGCTGCTATTCTCTATAATATACACAGGGGCGGCTAATCTCTATAATGTACACAGGGACTGCTATTTTCTATAATGTACACAGGGGCTGCTACTCTCTATAATACACACAGGGGCTGCTATTCTCTATAATACACACAGGGTCTGCTATTCTCTATAATGTACACAATGGCTGCTATTCACTATAATATACACAGGCACTGCTATTGTCTATAATATACACAAGGGCTGCTAATCTCCATAATACACACAGGGGCTGTTATTCTCTATAATATACGCAGGTGCTGCTATTCTCTACAATATACACAGGGGCTGCGATTCTCTATAATATACGCAGGTGCTGCTATTCTCTACACTATACACAGGGGCTGCTATTTTATATAATATAAACAGGGGCTGCTACTGTCTATTAAATACACAGTGGCTGCTATTCTCTATAATATACACAGGGGCTGCTATTCTCTATATTATACACAGGGGCAGCTAATCTCTATAATATACACAGGGACTGCTTTTTTTCTATAATACACACAGGGTCTGTTATTCGCTATAATATACACAGGGGCTGCAATTCTCTATAATAAACACAGGGGCTGCTATTCACTATAATATACAAAGGCGCTGCTATTCTCTATAATACATACAGGGGCTACTATTCTCTATAATACACACAGGGGCTGCTATTCATTATAATATACACAGGTGCTGCTATGCTCTATAATAGACACATGGGCTGCAATTCTCTATGATGTACACAGGGACGGCTACTCTCTATAATACACACAGGGACTCCTATACACTATAATATACACAGGGACTGCAATTCTCTATAATATACACAGGGACTGCTATTCTCTATAATATACACAGGGACTGCTATTCTCTATAATATACACAGGGGCTGCTATTCTCTATAATATAAAAAGAGGCTGCTACTCTGAATAATATACACAGGTGCTGCTATTCTCTATAACATAAAAAGAGGCTGCTACTCTCATTAATATACACAGGGACTGCTATTCTCTACAATATACACAGGGGCTGCTATTCTCTATAATATACACAGGGACTGCTCTTCTCTATTATATACACAGGGGCTGCTATTCTCTACAATATACACAGGGGCTGCCATTCTCTGTAATATACACAGGCACTGCTATTCTCTACAATATACACAGGGACTGCTATTCTCTATTATATACACAGGGACTGCTATTCTCTATAACATACACAGATGCTGCTATTCTCTATAATATACACAGGGGCTGCTATTCTCTATAATATACACAGGGACTGCTATTCTGTATAATATACACAGGGGCTGCTATTCTCTATAATATACACAGGGACTGCTATTCTCCATATAATACACAGCGACTGCTATTCTATATAATATACACAGGGACTGCTATTCTCTATAATATACACAGGGACTGCTATTCTCTATAATATACACAGGGACTGCTTTTCTCTATAATATACACAGGGGCTGCTATTCTCTATAACGTACACAGGGGCTGCTATTCTCTATAATATACACAGGGGCTGCTATTCTCTATAATATACACAGGGACTGCTATTCTCTATAATATACACAGGGACTGCTATTCTCTATAATATACACAAGAGCTGCTATTCTCTATAATATACACAGGGACTGCTATTCTCTATAACATGCACAGGGGCTGCTATTCTCTATTATATACATAGAGGCTGCTATTCTCTACAATATACACAAGGGCAGCTATTTTATATAATATGCACAGGGGCTGCTACAGTCTATAAAATACACAGTGGCTGCTATTCCCTACAATATAGAAGGGCCTGCTATTATCTATAACATAAAGAGGGACTGCTATTGTCTATAATATACACAGGGGCTGCTATTCTCTATAATATACACAGGGGCGGCTAATCTCTATAATGTACACAGGGACTGCTATTTTCTATAATGTACACAGGGGCTGCTACTCTCTATAATACACACAGGGGCTGCTATTCTCTATAATACACACAGGGTCTGCTATTCTCTATAATGTACACAATGGCTGCTATTCACTATAATATACACAGGCACTGCTATTCTCTATAATATACACAGGCACTGCTATTGTCTATAATATACACAAGGGCTGCTAATCTCCATAATACACACAGGGGCTGTTATTCTCTATAATATACGCAGGTGCTGCTATTCTCTACAATATACACAGGGGCTGCGATTCTCTATAATATACGCAGGTGCTGCTATTCTCTACAATATACACAGGGGCTGCTATTTTATATAATATAAACAGGGGCTGCTACTGTCTATTAAATACACAGTGGCTGCTATTCTCTATAATATACACAGGGGCTGCTATTCTCTATATTATACACAGGGGCAGCTAATCTCTATAATATACACAGGGACTGCTTTTTTCTATAATACACACAGGGTCTGTTATTCGCTATAATATACACAGGGGCTGCAATTCTCTATAATAAACACAGGGGCTGCTATTCACTATAATATACAAAGGCGCTGCTATTCTCTATAATACATACAGGGGCTACTATTCTCTATAATACACACAGGGGCTGCTATTCATTATAATATACACAGGTGCTGCTATGCTCTATAATAGACACATGGGCTGCAATTCTCTATGATGTACACAGGGACGGCAACTCTCTATAATACACACAGGGACTCCTATACACTATAATATACACAGGGACTGCAATTCTCTATAATATACACAGGGACTGCTATTCTCTATAATATACACAGGGACTGCTATTCTCTATAATATACACAGGGGCTGCTATTCTCTATAATATAAAAAGAGGCTGCTACTCTGAATAATATACACAGGTGCTGCTATTCTCTATAACATAAAAAGAGGCTGCTACTCTCATTAATATACACAGGGACTGCTATTCTCTACAATATACACAGGGGCTGCTATTCACTATAATATACACAGGGACTGCTCTTCTCTACAATATACACAGGGGCTGCTATTCTCTGCAATATACACAGGGGCTGCTATTCACTATAATATACACAGGGACTGCTCTTCTCTACAATATACACAGGGGCTGCTATTCTCTACAATATACACAGGGAATGCTATTGTCTATTATATACACAGGGACTGCTATTCTCTGTAACATACACAGATGCTGCTATTCTCTATAATATACACAGGGGCTGCTATTCTCTATAATATACACAGGGACTGCTATTCTGTATAATATACACAGGGGCTGCTATTCTCTATAATATACACAGGGGCTGCTATTCTCTATAATACACACAGGGGCTGCTATTCTCTACAATATACACAGGGACTGCTATTCTGTATAATATACACAGGGGCTGCTATTCTCTATAATATACACAGGGGCTGATATTCTCTATAATATACACAGATGCTGCTATTCTCTATAATATACACAGGGGCTGCTATTCTCTATAATATACACAGGGGCTGCTATTCTCTATAATATACACAGGGGCTGCTATTCTCTATAATATACACAGGGACTGCTATTCTCTATAAAATACACAGCGACTGCTATTCTATATAATATACACAGGGACTGCTATTCTCTATAATATACACAGGGACTGCTATTCTCTATAATATACACAGGGACTGCTTTTCTCTATAATATACACAGGGGCTGCTATTCTCTATAACGTACACAGGGGCTGCTATTCTCTATAATATACACAGGGGCTGCTATTCTCTATAATATACACAGGGACTGCTATTCTCTATAATATACACAGGGACTGCTATTCTCTATAATATACACAAGGGCTGCTATTCTCTATAATATACACAGGGACTGCTATTCTCTATAATATACACAGGGGCTGCTATTCTCTATTATATACATAGAGGCTGCTATTCACTACAATATACACAAGGGCAGCTATTTTATATAATATGCACAGGGGCTGCTACAGTCTATAAAATACACAGTGGCTGCTATTCCCTACAATATAGAAGGGCCTGCTATTATCTATAACATAAAGAGGGACTGCTATTGTCTATAATATACACAGGGGCTGCTATTCTCTATAATATACACAGGGGCGGCTAATCTCTATAATGTACACAGGGACTGCGATTTTCTATAATGTACACAGGGGCTGCTACTCTCTATAATACACACAGGGGCTGCTATTCTCTATAATACACACAGGGTCTGCTATTCTCTATAATGTACACAATGGCTGCTATTCACTATAATATACACAGGCACTGCTATTCTCTATAATATACACAGGCACTGCTATTGTCTATAATATACACAAGGGCTGCTAATCTCCATAATACACACAGGGGCTGTTATTCTCTATAATACACACAGGGGCTGCTATTCTCTATAATATAAACAGGGGCAGCTATTCACTGTAATATACACAGGCACTGCAATTCTCAATAATATACACAGGGGCTGCTATTCTGTATAATACACACAGGGTCTGCTATTGTCTATAATGTACACAGGGGCTGCTAATCTCTATAATACACACAGGGTCTGTTATTCCCTATAATACACACAGGGTCTGCTATTGTCTATAATATACACAGGGGCTGCTATTGTCTATGATATACACAGGGGCTGCTAATCTCTATAATACACACAGGGGCTGTTATTCTCTATAATACACACAGGTCCTGCTATTCTCTATAATATACACAGGGGCTGCGATTCTCTATAATATACACAGGGACTGCTATTCTCTATAATATACACAGGGACTGCTATTCTCTATAATATACACAGGGGCTGCGATTCTCTATAATATACGCAGGTGCTGCTATTCTCTACAATATACACAGGGGCTGCTATTTTATATAATATACACAGGGGCTGCTACTGTCTATTAAATACACAGTGGCTGCTATTCCCTACAATATAGACAGGGCCTGCTATTATCTATAACATAAAGAGGGACTGCTATTGTCTATAATATACACAGGGGCTGCTATTGTCTATAATACACACAGGGACTGCTATTATCTATAATATACACAGGGACTGCTATTCTCTATAATATACACAGGGGCTGCTATTCTCTATAGTATACACAGGGGCAGCTAATCTCTATAATATACACAGGGACTGCTTTTTTCTATAATACACACAGGGTCTGTTATTCGCTATAATATACACAGGGGCTGCAATTCTCTATAATAAACACAGGGTCTGCTATTCACTATAATATACAAAGGCGCTGCTATTCTCTATAATACATACAGGGGCTACTATTCTCTATAATACACACAGGGGCTGCTATTCATTATAATATACACAGGTGCTTCTATGCTCTATAATAGACACATGGGCTGCAATTCTCTATGATGTACACAGGGACGGCTACTCTCTATAATACACACAGGGACTCCTATACACTATAATATACACAGGGACTGCAATTCTCTATAATATACACAGGGACTGCTATTCTCTATAATATACACAGGGACTGCTATTCTCTATAATATACACAGGGGCTGCTATTCTCTATAATATAAAAAGAGGCTGCTACTCTGAATAATATACACAGGTGCTGCTATTCTCTATAACATAAAAAGAGGCTGCTACTCTCATTAATATACACAGGGACTGCTATTCTCTACAATATACACAGGGGCTGCTATTCTCTATAATATACACAGGGACTGCTCTTCTCTACAATATACACAGGGGCTGCTATTCTCTACAATATACACAGGGGCTGCCATTCTCTGTAATATACACAGGCACTGCTATTCTCTACAATATACACAGGGACTGCTATTCTCTATTATATACACAGGGACTTCTATTCTCTATAACATACACAGATGCTGCTATTCTCTATAATATACACAGGGGCTGCTATTCTCTATAATATACACAGGGACTGCTATTCTGTATAATATACACAGGGGCTGCTATTCTCTATAATATACACAGGGGCTGCTATTCTCTATAATACACACAGGGGCTGCTATTCTCTACAATATGCACAGGGACTGCTATTCTGTATAATATACACAGGGGCTGCTATTCTCTATAATATACACAGGGGCTGCTATTCTCTATAATATACACAGATGCTGCTATTCTCTATAATATACACAGGGGCTGCTATTCTCTATAATATACACAGGGGCTGCTATTCTCTATAATATACACAGGGGCTGCTATTCTCTATAATATACACAGGGACTGCTATTCTCTATAAAATACACAGCGACTGCTATTCTATATAATATACACAGGGACTGCTATTCTCTATAATATACACAGGGACTGCTATTCTCTATAATATACACAGGGACTGCTTTTCTCTATAATATACACAGGGGCTGCTATTCTCTATAACGTACACAGGGGCTGCTATTCTCTATAATATACACAGGGGCTGCTATTCTCTATAATACATACAGGGGCTACTATTCTCTATAATACACACAGGGGCTGCTATTCATTATAATATACACAGGTGCTTCTATGCTCTATAATAGACACATGGGCTGCAATTCTCTATGATGTACACAGGGACGGCTACTCTCTATAATACACACAGGGACTCCTATACACTATAATATACACAGGGACTGCAATTCTCTATAATATACACAGGGACTGCTATTCTCTATAATATACACAGGGACTGCTATTCTCTATAATATACACAGGGGCTGCTATTCTCTATAATATAAAAAGAGGCTGCTACTCTGAATAATATACACAGGTGCTGCTATTCTCTATAACATAAAAAGAGGCTGCTACTCTCATTAATATACACAGGGACTGCTATTCTCTACAATATACACAGGGGCTGCTATTCTCTATAATATACACAGGGACTGCTCTTCTCTACAATATACACAGGGGCTGCTATTCTCTACAATATACACAGGGGCTGCCATTCTCTGTAATATACACAGGCACTGCTATTCTCTACAATATACACAGGGACTGCTATTCTCTATTATATACACAGGGACTTCTATTCTCTATAACATACACAGATGCTGCTATTCTCTATAATATACACAGGGGCTGCTATTCTCTATAATATACACAGGGACTGCTATTCTGTATAATATACACAGGGGCTGCTATTCTCTATAATATACACAGGGGCTGCTATTCTCTATAATACACACAGGGGCTGCTATTCTCTACAATATGCACAGGGACTGCTATTCTGTATAATATACACAGGGGCTGCTATTCTCTATAATATACACAGGGGCTGCTATTCTCTATAATATACACAGATGCTGCTATTCTCTATAATATACACAGGGGCTGCTATTCTCTATAATATACACAGGGGCTGCTATTCTCTATAATATACACAGGGGCTGCTATTCTCTATAATATACACAGGGACTGCTATTCTCTATAAAATACACAGCGACTGCTATTCTATATAATATACACAGGGACTGCTATTCTCTATAATATACACAGGGACTGCTATTCTCTATAATATACACAGGGACTGCTTTTCTCTATAATATACACAGGGGCTGCTATTCTCTATAACGTACACAGGGGCTGCTATTCTCTATAATATACACAGGGGCTGCTATTCTCTATAATATACACAGGGACTGCTATTCTCTATAATATACACAAGAGCTGCTATTCTCTATAATATACACAGGGACTGCTATTCTCTATAACATGCACAGGGGCTGCTATTCTCTATTATATACATAGAGGCTGCTATTCTCTACAATATACACAGGGACTGCTATTCTCTATAATATACACAAGGGCTGCTATTCTCTATAATATACACAGGGACTGCTATTCTCTATAATATACACAGGGACTGCTATTCTCTATAATATACACAGGGACTGCTATTCTCTATAATATACACAGGGGCTGCTATTCTCTATAATATACACAGGGGCTGCTATTCTCTATAATACACACAGGGACTGCTATTCTCTATAATATACACATGGACTGCTATTCTCTATAACATGCACAGGGGCTGCTATTCTCTATAATATACACAGGGACTGCTATTCTCTATAATATACACAGGGACTGCTATTCTCTATAATATACACATGGACTGCTATTCTCTATAACATGCACAGGGGCTGCTATTCTCTATTATATACATAGAGGCTGCTATTCACTACAATATACACAAGGGCAGCTATTTTATATAATATGCACAGGGGCTGCTACAGTCTATAAAATACACAGTGGCTGCTATTCCCTACAATATAGAAGGGCCTGCTATTATCTATAACATAAAGAGGGACTGCTATTGTCTATAATATACACAGGGGCTGCTATTCTCTATAATATACACAGGGGCGGCTAATCTCTATAATGTACACAGGGACTGCGATTTTCTATAATGTACACAGGGGCTGCTACTCTCTATAATACACACAGGGGCTGCTATTCTCTATAATACACACAGGGTCTGCTATTCTCTATAATGTACACAATGGCTGCTATTCACTATAATATACACAGGCACTGCTATTCTCTATAATATACACAGGCACTGCTATTGTCTATAATATACACAAGGGCTGCTAATCTCCATAATACACACAGGGGCTGTTATTCTCTATAATACACACAGGGGCTGCTATTCTCTATAATATAAACAGGGGCAGCTATTCACTGTAATATACACAGGCACTGCAATTCTCAATAATATACACAGGGGCTGCTATTCTGTATAATACACACAGGGTCTGCTATTGTCTATAATGTACACAGGGGCTGCTAATCTCTATAATACACACAGGGTCTGTTATTCCCTATAATACACACAGGGTCTGCTATTGTCTATAATATACACAGGGGCTGCTATTGTCTATAATATACACAGGGGCTGCTAATCTCTATAATACACACAGGGGCTGTTATTCTCTATAATACACACAGGTCCTGCTATTCTCTATAATATACACAGGGGCTGCTATTTTATATAATATACACAGGGGCTGCTACTGTCTATTAAATACACAGTGGCTGCTATTCCCTACAATATAGACAGGGCCTGCTATTATCTATAACATAAAGAGGGACTGCTATTGTCTATAATATACACAGGGGCTGCTATTGTCTATAATACACACAGGGACTGCTATTATCTATAATATACACAGGGACTGCTATTCTCTATAATATACACAGGGGCTGCTATTCTCTATAGTATACACAGGGGCAGCTAATCTCTATAATATACACAGGGACTGCTTTTTTCTATAATACACACAGGGTCTGTTATTCGCTATAATATACACAGGGGCTGCAATTCTCTATAATAAACACAGGGTCTGCTATTCACTATAATATACAAAGGCGCTGCTATTCTCTATAATACATACAGGGGCTACTATTCTCTATAATACACACAGGGGCTGCTATTCATTATAATATACACAGGTGCTTCTATGCTCTATAATAGACACATGGGCTGCAATTCTCTATGATGTACACAGGGACGGCTACTCTCTATAATACACACAGGGACTCCTATACACTATAATATACACAGGGACTGCAATTCTCTATAATATACACAGGGACTGCTATTCTCTATAATATACACAGGGACTGCTATTCTCTATAATATACACAGGGGCTGCTATTCTCTATAATATAAAAAGAGGCTGCTACTCTGAATAATATACACAGGTGCTGCTATTCTCTATAACATAAAAAGAGGCTGCTACTCTCATTAATATACACAGGGACTGCTATTCTCTACAATATACACAGGGGCTGCTATTCTCTATAATATACACAGGGACTGCTCTTCTCTACAATATACACAGGGGCTGCTATTCTCTACAATATACACAGGGGCTGCCATTCTCTGTAATATACACAGGCACTGCTATTCTCTACAATATACACAGGGACTGCTATTCTCTATTATATACACAGGGACTTCTATTCTCTATAACATACACAGATGCTGCTATTCTCTATAATATACACAGGGGCTGCTATTCTCTATAATATACACAGGGACTGCTATTCTGTATAATATACACAGGGGCTGCTATTCTCTATAATATACACAGGGGCTGCTATTCTCTATAATACACACAGGGGCTGCTATTCTCTACAATATGCACAGGGACTGCTATTCTGTATAATATACACAGGGGCTGCTATTCTCTATAATATACACAGGGGCTGCTATTCTCTATAATATACACAGATGCTGCTATTCTCTATAATATACACAGGGGCTGCTATTCTCTATAATATACACAGGGGCTGCTATTCTCTATAATATACACAGGGGCTGCTATTCTCTATAATATACACAGGGACTGCTATTCTCTATAAAATACACAGCGACTGCTATTCTATATAATATACACAGGGACTGCTATTCTCTATAATATACACAGGGACTGCTATTCTCTATAATATACACAGGGACTGCTTTTCTCTATAATATACACAGGGGCTGCTATTCTCTATAACGTACACAGGGGCTGCTATTCTCTATAATATACACAGGGGCTGCTATTCTCTATAATACATACAGGGGCTACTATTCTCTATAATACACACAGGGGCTGCTATTCATTATAATATACACAGGTGCTTCTATGCTCTATAATAGACACATGGGCTGCAATTCTCTATGATGTACACAGGGACGGCTACTCTCTATAATACACACAGGGACTCCTATACACTATAATATACACAGGGACTGCAATTCTCTATAATATACACAGGGACTGCTATTCTCTATAATATACACAGGGACTGCTATTCTCTATAATATACACAGGGGCTGCTATTCTCTATAATATAAAAAGAGGCTGCTACTCTGAATAATATACACAGGTGCTGCTATTCTCTATAACATAAAAAGAGGCTGCTACTCTCATTAATATACACAGGGACTGCTATTCTCTACAATATACACAGGGGCTGCTATTCTCTATAATATACACAGGGACTGCTCTTCTCTACAATATACACAGGGGCTGCTATTCTCTACAATATACACAGGGGCTGCCATTCTCTGTAATATACACAGGCACTGCTATTCTCTACAATATACACAGGGACTGCTATTCTCTATTATATACACAGGGACTTCTATTCTCTATAACATACACAGATGCTGCTATTCTCTATAATATACACAGGGGCTGCTATTCTCTATAATATACACAGGGACTGCTATTCTGTATAATATACACAGGGGCTGCTATTCTCTATAATATACACAGGGGCTGCTATTCTCTATAATACACACAGGGGCTGCTATTCTCTACAATATGCACAGGGACTGCTATTCTGTATAATATACACAGGGGCTGCTATTCTCTATAATATACACAGGGGCTGCTATTCTCTATAATATACACAGATGCTGCTATTCTCTATAATATACACAGGGGCTGCTATTCTCTATAATATACACAGGGGCTGCTATTCTCTATAATATACACAGGGGCTGCTATTCTCTATAATATACACAGGGACTGCTATTCTCTATAAAATACACAGCGACTGCTATTCTATATAATATACACAGGGACTGCTATTCTCTATAATATACACAGGGACTGCTATTCTCTATAATATACACAGGGACTGCTTTTCTCTATAATATACACAGGGGCTGCTATTCTCTATAACGTACACAGGGGCTGCTATTCTCTATAATATACACAGGGGCTGCTATTCTCTATAATATACACAGGGACTGCTATTCTCTATAATATACACAAGAGCTGCTATTCTCTATAATATACACAGGGACTGCTATTCTCTATAACATGCACAGGGGCTGCTATTCTCTATTATATACATAGAGGCTGCTATTCTCTACAATATACACAGGGACTGCTATTCTCTATAATATACACAAGGGCTGCTATTCTCTATAATATACACAGGGACTGCTATTCTCTATAATATACACAGGGACTGCTATTCTCTATAATATACACAGGGACTGCTATTCTCTATAATATACACAGGGGCTGCTATTCTCTATAATATACACAGGGGCTGCTATTCTCTATAATACACACAGGGACTGCTATTCTCTATAATATACACATGGACTGCTATTCTCTATAACATGCACAGGGGCTGCTATTCTCTATAATATACACAGGGACTGCTATTCTCTATAATATACACAGGGACTGCTATTCTCTATAATATACACATGGACTGCTATTCTCTATAACATGCACAGGGGCTGCTATTCTCTATTATATACATAGAGGCTGCTATTCACTACAATATACACAAGGGCAGCTATTTTATATAATATGCACAGGGGCTGCTACAGTCTATAAAATACACAGTGGCTGCTATTCCCTACAATATAGAAGGGCCTGCTATTATCTATAACATAAAGAGGGACTGCTATTGTCTATAATATACACAGGGGCTGCTATTCTCTATAATATACACAGGGGCGGCTAATCTCTATAATGTACACAGGGACTGCGATTTTCTATAATGTACACAGGGGCTGCTACTCTCTATAATACACACAGGGGCTGCTATTCTCTATAATACACACAGGGTCTGCTATTCTCTATAATGTACACAATGGCTGCTATTCACTATAATATACACAGGCACTGCTATTCTCTATAATATACACAGGCACTGCTATTGTCTATAATATACACAAGGGCTGCTAATCTCCATAATACACACAGGGGCTGTTATTCTCTATAATACACACAGGGGCTGCTATTCTCTATAATATAAACAGGGGCAGCTATTCACTGTAATATACACAGGCACTGCAATTCTCAATAATATACACAGGGGCTGCTATTCTGTATAATACACACAGGGTCTGCTATTGTCTATAATGTACACAGGGGCTGCTAATCTCTATAATACACACAGGGTCTGTTATTCCCTATAATACACACAGGGTCTGCTATTGTCTATAATATACACAGGGGCTGCTATTGTCTATAATATACACAGGGGCTGCTAATCTCTATAATACACACAGGGGCTGTTATTCTCTATAATACACACAGGTCCTGCTATTCTCTATAATATACACAGGGGCTGCGATTCTCTATAATATACACAGGGACTGCTATTCTCTATAATATACACAGGGACTGCTATTCTCTATAATATACACAGGGGCTGCGATTCTCTATAATATACGCAGGTGCTGCTATTCTCTACAATATACACAGGGGCTGCTATTTTATATAATATACACAGGGGCTGCTACTGTCTATTAAATACACAGTGGCTGCTATTCCCTACAATATAGACAGGGCCTGCTATTATCTATAACATAAAGAGGGACTGCTATTGTCTATAATATACACAGGGGCTGCTATTGTCTATAATACACACAGGGACTGCTATTATCTATAATATACACAGGGACTGCTATTCTCTATAATATACACAGGGGCTGCTATTCTCTATAGTATACACAGGGGCAGCTAATCTCTATAATATACACAGGGACTGCTTTTTTCTATAATACACACAGGGTCTGTTATTCGCTATAATATACACAGGGGCTGCAATTCTCTATAATAAACACAGGGGCTGCTATTCACTATAATATACAAAGGCGCTGCTATTCTCTATAATACATACAGGGGCTACTATTCTCTATAATACACACAGGGGCTGCTATTCATTATAATATACACAGGTGCTTCTATGCTCTATAATAGACACATGGGCTGCAATTCTCTATGATGTACACAGGGACGGCTACTCTCTATAATACACACAGGGACTCCTATACACTATAATATACACAGGGACTGCAATTCTCTATAATATACACAGGGACTGCTATTCTCTATAATATACACAGGGACTGCTATTCTCTATAATATACACAGGGGCTGCTATTCTCTATAATATAAAAAGAGGCTGCTACTCTGAATAATATACACAGGTGCTGCTATTCTCTATAACATAAAAAGAGGCTGCTACTCTCATTAATATACACAGGGACTGCTATTCTCTACAATATACACAGGGGCTGCTATTCTCTATAATATACACAGGGACTGCTCTTCTCTACAATATACACAGGGGCTGCTATTCTCTACAATATACACAGGGGCTGCCATTCTCTGTAATATACACAGGCACTGCTATTCTCTACAATATACACAGGGACTGCTATTCTCTATTATATACACAGGGACTTCTATTCTCTATAACATACACAGATGCTGCTATTCTCTATAATATACACAGGGGCTGCTATTCTCTATAATATACACAGGGACTGCTATTCTGTATAATATACACAGGGGCTGCTATTCTCTATAATATACACAGGGGCTGCTATTCTCTATAATACACACAGGGGCTGCTATTCTCTACAATATGCACAGGGACTGCTATTCTGTATAATATACACAGGGGCTGCTATTCTCTATAATATACACAGGGGCTGCTATTCTCTATAATATACACAGATGCTGCTATTCTCTATAATATACACAGGGGCTGCTATTCTCTATAATATACACAAGAGCTGCTATTCTCTATAATATACACAGGGACTGCTATTCTCTATAACATGCACAGGGGCTGCTATTCTCTATTATATACATAGAGGCTGCTATTCTCTACAATATACACAGGGACTGCTATTCTCTATAATATACACAAGGGCTGCTATTCTCTATAATATACACAGGGACTGCTATTCTCTATAATATACACAGGGACTGCTATTCTCTATAATATACACAGGGACTGCTATTCTCTATAATATACACAGGGGCTGCTATTCTCTATAATATACACAGGGGCTGCTATTCTCTATAATACACACAGGGACTGCTATTCTCTATAATATACACATGGACTGCTATTCTCTATAACATGCACAGGGGCTGCTATTCTCTATAATATACACAGGGACTGCTATTCTCTATAATATACACAGGGACTGCTATTCTCTATAATATACACATGGACTGCTATTCTCTATAACATGCACAGGGGCTGCTATTCTCTATTATATACATAGAGGCTGCTATTCACTACAATATACACAAGGGCAGCTATTTTATATAATATGCACAGGGGCTGCTACAGTCTATAAAATACACAGTGGCTGCTATTCCCTACAATATAGAAGGGCCTGCTATTATCTATAACATAAAGAGGGACTGCTATTGTCTATAATATACACAGGGGCTGCTATTCTCTATAATATACACAGGGGCGGCTAATCTCTATAATGTACACAGGGACTGCTATTTTCTATAATGTACACAGGGGCTGCTACTCTCTATAATACACACAGGGGCTGCTATTCTCTATAATACACACAGGGTCTGCTATTCTCTATAATGTACACAATGGCTGCTATTCACTATAATATACACAGGCACTGCTATTCTCTATAATATACACAGGCACTGCTATTGTCTATAATATACACAAGGGCTGCTAATCTCCATAATACACACAGGGGCTGTTATTCTCTATAATATACGCAGGTGCTGCTATTCTCTACAATATACACAGGGGCTGCGATTCTCTATAATATACGCAGGTGCTGCTATTCTCTACAATATACACAGGGGCTGCTATTTTATATAATATACACAGGGGCTGCGACAGTCTATTAAATACACAGTGGCTGCTATTCCCTACAATATAGACAGGGCCTGCTATTATCTATAACATAAAGAGGGACTGCTATTGTCTATAATATACACAGGGGCCGCTACGCTCTATAATACACACATGGACTGCTATTATCTATAATATACACAGGGACTGCTATTCTCTATAATATACACAGGGGCTGCTATTCTCTATATTATACACAGGGGCAGCTAATCTCTATAATATACACAGGGACTGCTTTTTTCTATAATACACACAGGGTCTGTTATTCGCTATAATATACACAGGGGCTGCAATTTTCTATAATAAACACAGGGGCTGCTATTCACTATAATATACAAAGGCGCTGCTATTCTCTATAATACATACAGGGGCTACTATTCTCTATAATACACACAGGGGCTGCTATTCATTATAATATACAAAGGTGCTGCTATGCTCTATAATAGACACATGGGCTGCAATTCTCTATGATGTACACAGGGACGGCTACTCTCTATAATACACACAGGGACTCCTATACACTATAATATACACCGGGACTGCAATTCTCTATAATATACCCAGGGACTGCTATTCTCTATAATATACACAGGGACTGCTATTCTCTATAATATACACAGGGGCTGCTATTCTCTATAACGTACACAGGGGCTGCTATTCTCTATAATATACACAGGGGCTGCTATTCTCTATAATATACACAGGGACTGCTATTCTCTATAATATACACAAGAGCTGCTATTCTCTATAATATACACAGGGACTGCTATTCTCTATAACATGCACAGGGGCTGCTATTCTCTATTATATACATAGAGGCTGCTATTCACTACAATATACACAGGGACTGCTATTCTCTATAATATACACAAGGGCTGCTATTCTCTATAATATACACAGGGACTGCTATTCTCTATAATATACACAGGGACTGCTATTCTCTATAATATACACAGGGACTGCTATTCTCTATAATATACACAGGGGCTGCTATTCTCTATAATATACACAGGGGCTGCTATTCTCTATAATATACACATGGACTGCTATTCTCTATAACATGCACAGGGGCTGCTATTCTCTATTATATACATAGAGGCTGCTATTCACTACAATATACACAAGGGCAGCTATTTTATATAATATGCACAGGGGCTGCTACAGTCTATAAAATACACAGTGGCTGCTATTCCCTACAATATAGAAGGGCCTGCTTTATCTATAACATAAAGAGGGACTGCTATTGTCTATAATATACACAGGGGCTGCTATTCTCTATAATATACTCAGGGGCGGCTAATCTCTATAATGTACACAGGGACTGCTATTTTCTATAATGTACACAGGGGCTGCTACTCTCTATAATACACACAGGGGCTGCTATTCTCTATAATACACACAGGGTCTGCTATTCTCTATAATGTACACAATGGCTGCTATTCACTATAATATACACAGGCACTGCTATTCTCTATAATATACACAGGCACTGCTATTGTCTATAATATACACAAGGGCTGCTAATCTCCATAATACACACAGGGGCTGTTATTCTCTATAATATACGCAGGTGCTGCTATTCTCTACAATATACACAGGGGCTGCGATTCTCTATAATATACGCAGGTGCTGCTATTCTCTACAATATACACAGGGGCTGCTATTTTATATAATATACACAGGGGCTGCGACAGTCTATTAAATACACAGTGGCTGCTATTCCCTACAATATAGACAGGGCCTGCTATTATCTATAACATAAAGAGGGACTGCTATTGTCTATAATATACACAGGGGCCGCTACGCTCTATAATACACACAGGGACTGCTATTATCTATAATATACACAGGGACTGCTATTCTCTATAATATACACAGGGGCTGCTATTCTCTATATTATACACAGGGGCAGCTAATCTCTATAATATACACAGGGACTGCTTTTTTCTATAATACACACAGGGTCTGTTATTCGCTATAATATACACAGGGGCTGCAATTCTCTATAATAAACACAGGGGCTGCTATTCACTATAATATACAAAGGCGCTGCTATTCTCTATAATACATACAGGGGCTACTATTCTCTATAATACACACAGGGGCTGCTATTCATTATAATATACACAGGTGCTGCTATGCTCTATAATAGACACATGGGCTGCAATTCTCTATGATGTACACAGGGACGGCTACTCTCTATAATACACACAGGGACTCCTATACACTATAATATACACCGGGACTGCAATTCTCTATAATATACCCAGGGACTGCTATTCTCTATAATATACACAGGGACTGCTATTCTCTATAATATACACAGGGGCTGCTATTCTCTATAATATAAAAAGAGGCTGCTACTCTGAATAATATACACAGGTGCTGCTATTCTCTATAACATAAAAAGAGGCTGCTACTCTCATTAATATACACAGGGACTGCTATTCTCTACAATATACACAGGGGCTGCTATTCTCTATAATATACACAGGGACTGCTCTTCTCTACAATATACACAGGGGCTGCTATTCTCTACAATATACACAGGGGCTGCCGTTCTCTATTATATACACAGGGACTGCTATTATCTATAACATACACAGATGCTGCTATTCTCTATAATATACACAGGGGCTGCTATTCTCTATAATATACACAGGGACTGCTATTCTGTATAATATACACAGGGGCTGCTATTCTCTATAATATACACAGGGACTGCTATTCTCTACAATATACACAGGGACTGGTATTCTGTATAATATACACAGGGGCTGCTATTCTCTATAATATACACAGGGGCTGCTATTCTCTATAATATACACAGATGCTGCTATTCTCTATAATATACACAGGGGCTGCTATTCTCTATAATATACACAGGGGCTGCTATTCTCTATAATATACACAGGGGCTGCTATTCTCTATAATATACACAGGGACTGCTATTCTCTATAATATACACAGCGACTGCTATTCTATATAATATACACAGGGACTGCTATTCTCTATAATATACACAGGGACTGCTATTCTCTATAATATACACAGGGACTGCTTTTCTCTATAATATACACAGGGGCTGCTATTCTCTATAACGTACACAGGGGCTGCTATTCTCTATAATATACACAGGGGCTGCTATTCTCTATAATATACACAGGGACTGCTATTCTCTATAATATACACAGGGACTGCTATTCTCTATAATATACACAGGGGCTGCTATTCTCTATAATATACACAGGGACTGCTATTCTCTATAACATGCACAGGGGCTGCTATTCTCTATTATATACATAGGGGCTGCTATTCTCTACAATATACACAAGGTCAGCTATTTTATATAATATGCACAGGGGCTGCTACAGTCTATAAAATACACAGTGGCAGCTATTCCCTACAATATAGAAGGGCCTGCTATTATCTATAACATAAAGAGGGACTGCTATTGTCTATAATATACACAGGGGCTGCTATTCTCTATAATATACACAGGGGCGGCTAATCTCTATAATATACACAGGGACTGCTATTTTCTATAATGTACACAGGGGCTGCTACTCTCTATAATACACACAGGGGCTGCTATTCTCTATAATACACACAGGGTCTGCTATTCTCTATAATGCACACAATGGCTGCTATTCACTATAATATTCACAGGCACTGCTATTCTCTATAATATACACAGGCACTGCTATTCTCTATAATATACACAGGGGCTGCTATTCTCTATAATATACGCAGGGGCTGCTATTCTCTATAATATAAACAGGGGCTGCTATTCACTGTAATATACACAGGCACTGCAATTCTCAATAATATACACAGGGGCTGCTATTCTGTATAATACACACAGGGTCTGCTATTGTCTATAATGTACACAGGGGCTGCTAATCTCTATAATACACACAGGGTCTGTTATTCCCTATAATACACACAGGGTCTGCTATTGTCTATAATATACACAGGGGCTGCTATTGTCTATAATATACACAGGGGCTGCTAATCTCTATAATACACACAGGGGCTGTTATTCTCTATAATAAACACAGGTCCTGCTATTCTCTATAATATACACAAGGGCTGCGATTCTCTATAATATACACAGGGACTGCTATTCTCTATAATATACACAGGGACTGCTATTCTCTATAATATACACAGGGGCTGCGATTCTCTATAATATACGCAGGTGCTGCTATTCTCTACAATATACACAGGGGCTGCTATTTTATATAATATACACAGGGGCTGCTACTGTCTATTAAATACACAGTGGCTGCTATTCCCTACAATATAGACAGGGCCTGCTATTATCTATAACATAAAGAGGGACTGCTATTGTCTATAATATACACAGGGGCCGCTACTCTCTATAATACACACAGGGACTGCTATTATCTATAATATACACAGGGACTGCTATTCTCTATAATACACACAGGGGCTGCTATTCTCTATATTATACACAGGGGCAGCTAATCTCTATAATATACACAGGGACTGCTTTTTTCTATAATACACACAGGGTCTGTTATTCGCTATAATATACACAGGGGCTGCAATTCTCTATAATAAACACAGGGGCTGCTATTCACTATAATATACAAAGGCGCTGCTATTCTCTATAATACATACAGGGGCTACTATTCTCTATAATACACACAGGGGCTGCTATTCATTATAATATACACAGGTGCTGCTATGCTCTATAATAGACACATGGGCTGCAATTCTCTATGATGTACACAGGGACGGCTACTCTCTATAATACACACAGGGACTCCTATACACTATAATATACACAGGGACTGCAATTCTCTATAATATACACAGGGACTGCTATTCCCTATAATATACACAGGGACTGCTATTCTCTATAATATACACAGGGGCTGCTATTCTCTATAATATAAAAAGAGGCTGCTACTCTGAATAATATACACAGGTGCTGCTATTCTCTATAACATAAAAAGAGGCTGCTACTCTCATTAATATACGCAGGGACTCCTATTCTCTACAATATACACAGGGGCTGCTATTCTCTATAATATACACAGGGACTGCTCTTCTCTACAATATACACAGGGGCTGCTATTCTCTACAATATACACAGGGGCTGCCATTCTCTGTAATATACACAGGCACTGCTATTCTCTACAATATACACAGGGACTGCTATTCTCTATTATATACACAGGGACTGCTATTCTCTATAACATACACAGATGCTGCTATTCTCTATAATATACACAGGGGCTGCTATTCTCTATAATATACACAGGGACTGCTATTCTGTATAATATACACAGGGGCTGCTATTCTCTATAATATACACAGGGGCTGCTATTCTCTATAATACACACAGGGGATGCTATTCTCTACAATATACACAGGGACTGCTATTCTGTATAATATACACAGGGGCTGCTATTCTCTATAATATACACAGGGGCTGCAATTCTCTATAATATACACAGATGCTGCTATTCTCTATAATATACACAGGGGCTGCTATTCTCTATAATATACACAGGGGCTGCTATTCTCTATAATATACACAGGGGCTGCTATTCTCTATAATATACACAGGGACTGCTATTCTCTATAATATACACAGCGACTGCTATTCTATATAATATACACAGGGACTGCTATTCTCTATAATATACACAGGGACTGCTATTCTCTATAATATACACAGGGACTGCTTTTCTCTATAATATACACAGGGGCTGCAATTCTCTATAACGTACACAGGGGCTGCTATTCTCTATAATATACACAGGGACTGCTATTCTCTATAATATACACAGGGACTGCTATTCTCTATAATATACACAAGGGCTGCTATTCTCTATAATATACACAGGGACTGCTATTCTCTATAACATGCACAGGGACTGCTATTCTCTATTATATACATAGGGGCTGCTATTCTCTACAATATACACAAGGGCAGCTATTTTATATAATATGCACAGGGGCTGCTACAGTCTATAAAATACACAGTGGCTGCTATTCCCTACAATATAGAAGGGCCTGCTATTATCTATAACATAAAGAGGGACTGCTATTGTCTATAATATACACAGGGGCTGCTATTCTCTATAATATACACAGGGGCGGCTAATCTCTATAATATACACAGGGACGGCTATTTTCTATAATGTACACCGGGGCTGCTACTCTCTATAATACTCACAGGGGCTGCTATTCTCTATAATACACACAGGGTCTGCTATTCTCTATAATGTACACAATGGCTGCTATTCACTATAATATACACAGGCACTGCTATTCTCTATAATATACACAGGCACTGCTACTCTCATTAATATACGCAGGGACTCCTATTCTCTACAATATACACAGGGGCTGCTATTCTCTCTAATATACACAGGGACTGCTCTTCTCCACAATATACACAGGGGCTGCTATTCTCTACAATATACACAGGGGCTGCCATTCTCTGTAATATACACAGGCACTACTATTCTCTACAATATACACAGGGACTGCTATTCTCTATTATATACACAGGGACTGCTATTCTCTATAACATACACAGATGCTGCTATTCTCTATAATATACACAGGGGCTGCTATTCTCTATAATATACACAGGGACTGCTATTCTCTATAATATACACAGGGGCTGCTATTCTCTATAATATACACAGGGGCTGCTATTCTCTATAATACACACAGGGGCTGCTATTCTCTACAATATACACAGGGACTGCTATTCTGTATAATATACACAGGGGCTGCTATTCTCTATAATATACACAGGGGCTGCAATTCTCTATAATATACACAGATGCTGCTATTCTCTATAATATACACAGGGGCTGCTATTCTCTATAATATACACAGGGGCTGCTATTCTCTATAATATACACAGGGACTGCTATTCTCTATAATATACACAGGGACTGCTATTCTCTATAATATACACAGGGACTGCTTTTCTCTATAATATACACAGGGGCTGCAATTCTCTATAACGTACACAGGGGCTGCTATTCTCTATAATATACACAGGGACTGCTATTCTCTATAATATACACAGGGACTGCTATTCTCTATAATATACACAAGGGCTGCTATTCTCTCTAATATACACAGGGACTGCTATTCTCTATAACATGCACAGGGACTGCTATTCTCTATTATATACATAGGGGCTGCTATTCTCTACAATATACACAAGGGCAGCTATTTTATATAATATGCACAGGGGCTGCTACAGTCTATAAATTACACAGTGGCTGCTATTCCCTACAATATAGAAGGGCCTGCTATTATCTATAACATAAAGAGGGACTGCTATTGTCTATAATATACACAGGGGCTGCTATTCTCTATAATATACACAGGGGCGGCATATCTCTATAATATACACAGGGACTGCTATTTTCTATAATGTACACAGGGGCTGCTACTCTCTATAATACACACAGGGGCTGCTATTCTCTATAATACACACAGGGTCTGCTATTCTCTATAATGTACACAATGGCTGCTATTCACTATAATATACACAGGCACTGCTATTCTCTATAATATACACAGGCACTGCTATTCTCTATAATATACACAGGGGCTGCTATTCTCTATAATATACACAGGGGCTGCTATTCACTGTAATATACACAGGCACTGCAATTCTCAATAATATACACAGGGGCTGCTATTCTGTATAATACACACAGGGTCTGCTATTGTCTATAATGTACACAGGGGCTGCTAATCTCTATAATACACACAGGGTCTGTTATTCCCTATAATACACACAGGGTCTGCTATTGTCTATAATATACACAGGGGCTGCTATTGTCTATAATATACACAGGGGCTGCTAATCTCTATAATACACACAGGGGCTGTTATTCTCTATAATACACACAGGTCCTGCTATTCTCTATAATAAACACAGGGGCTGCGATTCTCTATAATATACACAGGGACTGCTATTCTCTATAATATACACAGGGACTGCTATTCTCTATAATATACACAGGGACTGCTATTCTCTATAATATACACAGGGGATGCTATTCTCTATAATATACACAGGGACTGCTCTTCTCTATAATATACACAGGGGCTGCTATTCTCTATAATATACACAGGGACTGCTTTTTTCTATAATACACACAGGGTCTGTTATTCTCTATAATATACACAGGGGCTGCTATTCACTATAATATACACAGGGACTGCTATTCTCTATAATACACACAGGGGCTGCTATTCTCTATAATATACACATGGGCTGCAATTTTCTATAATATACACAGGGGCTGCTATTCTCTATAATATACACAGGGACTGCTATTCTCTATAATATACACAGCGACTGCTATTCTATATAATATACACAGGGACTGCTATTCTCTATAATATACACAGGGACTGCTATTCTCTATAATATACACAGGGACTGCTTTTCTCTATAATATACACAGGGGCTGCTATTCTCTATAACGTACACAGGGGCTGCTATTCTCTATAATATACACAAGGGCTGCTATTCTCTATAATACACACAGGGACTGCTATTCTCTATAATATACACAGGGACTGCTATTCTCTATATTATACACAAGGGCTGCTATTCTCTATAATATACACAGGGACTGCTATTCTCTATAACATGCACAGGGACTGCTATTCTCTATTATATACATAGGGGCTGCTATTCTCTACAATATACACAAGGGCAGCTATTTTATATAATATGCACAGGGGCTGCTACAGTCTATAAAATACACAGTGGCTGCTATTCCCTACAATATAGAAGGGCCTGCTATTATCTATAACATAAAGAGGGACTGCTATTGTCTATAATATACACAGGGGCTGCTATTCTCTATAATATACACAGGGGCGGCTAATCTCTATAATATACACAGGGACTGCTATTTTCTATAATGTACACAGGGGCTGCTACTCTCTATAATACTCACAGGGGCTGCTATTCTCTATAATACACACAGGGTCTGCTATTCTCTATAATGTACACAATGGCTGCTATTCACTATAATATACACAGGCACTGCTATTCTCTATAATATACACAGGCACTGCTATTCTCTATAATATACACAGGGGCTGCTATTCTCTATAATATACACAGGGGCTGCTATTCTCTATAATATACACAGGGGCTGCTATTCACTGTAATATACACAGGCACTGCAATTCTCAATAATATACACAGGGGCTGCTATTCTGTATAAATCACACAGGGTCTGCTATTGTCTATAATGTACACAAGGGCTGCTAATCTCTATAATACACACAGGGTCTGTTATTCCCTATAATACACACAGGGTCTGCTATTGTCTATAATATACACAGGGGCTGCTATTGTCTATAATATACACAGGGGCTGCTAATCTCTATAATACACACAGGGGCTGTTATTCTCTATAATACACACAGGTCCTGCTATTCTCTATAATATACACAGGGGCTGCGATTCTCTATAATATACACAGGGACTGCTATTCTCTATAATATACACAGGGACTGCTATTCTCTATAATATACACAGGGACTGCTATTCTCTATAATATACACAGGGGCTGCTATTCTCTATAATATACACAGGGACTGCTCTTCTCTATAATATACACAGGGGCTGCTATTCTCTATAATATACACAGGGACTGCTTTTTTCTATAATACACACAGGGTCTGTTATTCTCTATAATATACACAGGGGCTGCAATTCTCTATAATAAACACAGGGGCTGCTATTCACTATAATATACACAGGGACTGCTATTCTCTATAATACACACAGGGGCTGCTATTCTCTATAATATACACATGGGCTGCAATTCTCTATAATATACACAGGGACTGCTATTCTCTATAATATACACAGGGACTGCTATTCTCTATAATATACACAGGGACTGCTATTCTCTATAATAAACACAGGGACTGCTTTTCTCTATAATACACACAGGGTCTGCTATTCTCTATAATACACACAGGGACTCCTATACACTATAATATACACAGGGGCTGCTATTCTCTATAATATACACAGGGGCTGCTATTCTCTATAATACACACAGGGACTGCTATTCTCTATAATATACACAGGGACTGCTATTCTCTATAATATACACAGGTGCTGTTATTCTCTATAACATAAAAAGAGGCTTCTACTCTCAATAATATACACAGGGACTGCTATTCTCTACAATATACACAGGGACTGCTGTTCTCTATAATATACACAGGGACTGCTATTCTCTTTTATATACACAGGGACTGCTATTCTCTATAATATACACAGGGACTGCTATTCTCTATAATATACACAGGGACTGCTATTCTCTATAATATACACAGGGGCTGCTATTCTCTATAATATACAGAAGGACTGCTATTCTCTATAATTTACACAGGGGCTGCTATTCTCTATAATATACAGAAGGACTGCTATTCTCTATAATATACACAGGGGCTGCTATTCTCTATAATATAAACAGGGGCTGCTATTCTCTATAATATACAGAGGGGCTGCTATTCTCCATTATATACACAGGGGCTGCTATTCTCTATAATATACACAGGGTCTGTTGTTCCCAGTAATACACACAGGGGCTGTTATTCTCTATAATATACGCAGGTGCTGCTATTCTCTACAATATACACAGGGACTGCTATTCTCTATAATACGCACAGGCTGCTATTCTCTATAATATACACAGGTGCTGTGATTCACTATAATATAGACAGGACCTGCTATTATCTATAACATAAAGAGGGACTGCTATTGTCTATAATATACACAGGGGCCGCTACTCTCTATAATACACACAGGGGCTGCTATTCTCTATAATACACACAGAGGCTGCTATTGATTATAATATACACATGGGCTGCTATTCTCTATAATACACACAGGGTCTGTTATTCTCTATAATATACACAGGGGCTGCAATTCTCTATAATAAACAAAAGGCTGCAATTCTCTATAATACACACAGGGTCTGCTATTCTCTATAATATACACAATGGCTGCTATTCACTACAATATACACAGGCACTGCTATTCTCTATAATATACACAGGCACTGCTATTCTCTATAATATACACAGGGGCTGCGATTCACTGTAATATACACAGGCACTGCAATTCTCTATAATATACACAGGGGCTGCTATTCTGTATAATACACACAGGGTCTGCTATTGTCTATAATGTACACAAGGTCTGCTATTCTCTATAATACACACAGGGTCTGTTATTCCCTATAATACACACAGGGTCTGCTATTGTCTATAATATACACAAGGTCTGCTAATCTCCATAATACACACAGGGTATGTTATTCCCTATAATACACACAGGGTCTGCTATTGTCTATAATATACACAAGGGCTGCTAATCTCCATAATACACACAGGGGCTGTTATTCTCTATAATATACGCAGGTGCTGCTATTCTCTATAATATACACAGGGGCTGCGATTCTCTATAATATGCGCAGGTGCTGCTATTCTCTATAATATTCACAGGGGCTGCTATTTTATATAATATACACAGGGGCTGCTACTGTCTATTAAATACACAGTGGCTGCTATTCCCTACAATATAGACAGGGCCTGCTATTATCTATAACATAAAGAGGGACTGCTATTGTCTATAATATACACAGGGGCTGCTACTCTCTATAATACACACAGGGGCTGCTATTCTCTATAATACACACAGAGGCTGCTATTGACTATAATATACACAGGGGCTGCTATTCTCTATAATAAACAAAAGGGCTGCAATTCTCTATAATACACACAGGGTCTGCTATTCTCTATAATATACGCAATGGCTGCTATTCACTATAATATACACAGGCACTGCTATTCTCTATAATATACACAGGCACTGCTATTCTCTATAATATACACAGGCACTGCTATTCTCAATAATATACACAGGCACTGCTATTCTCTATAATATACACAGGGGCTGCGATTCACTGTAATATACACAGGCACTGCAATTCTCTATAATATACACAGGGGCTGCTATTCTGTATAATACACACAGGGTCTGTTATTCCCTATAATACACACAGGGTCTGCTATTGTCTATAATATACACAAGGGCTGCTAATCTCCATAATACACACAGGTGCTGCTATTCTCTACAATATACACAGTGGCTGCGATTCTCTATAATATACACAGGTGCTGCTATTCTCTATAATATACACAGGGGCTGCTATTCTCTATAATATACACAGGGGCTGCTATTCTCTATAATATACACAGGGACTGCTATTCTCTATAATATACACAGGAGCTGCTATTCACTATAATATACACAGGGGCTGCGATTCTCTATAAAATGCGCAGGAGCTGCTATTCTCTACAATATACACAGGGGCTGCTATTTTATATAATATACACAGGGGCTGCTACTGTCTATTAAATACACAGTGGCTGCTATTCCCTACAATATAGACAGGGCCTGCTATTATCTATAACATAAAGAGGGACTGCTATTGTCTATAATATACACAGGGGCCGCTACTCTCTATAATACACACAGGGACTGCTATTATCTATAATATACATAGGGACTGCTATTCTCTATAATATACACAGGGGCTGCTATTCTCTATATTACACACAGGGGCAGCTAATCTCTATAATATACACAGGGACTGCTTTTTTCTATAATACACACAGGGTCTGTTATTCGCTATAATATACACAGGGGCTGCTATTCTCTATAATAAACACAGGGGCTGCTATTCACTATAATATACAAAGGCGCTGCTATTCTCTATAATAAACACAGGGGCTGCTATTCACTATAATATACAAAGGCGCTGCTATTCTCTATAATACATACAGGGGCTACTATTCTCTATAATACACACAGGGGCTGCTATTCATTATAATATACACAGGTGCTGCTATGCTCTATAATAGACACATGGGCTGCAATTCTCTATGATGTACACAGGGACGGCTACTCTCTATAATACACACAGGGACTCCTATACACTATAATATACACAGGGACTGCAATTCTCCATAATATACACAGGGACTGCTATTCTCTATAATATACACAGGGACTGCTATTCTCTATAATATGCACAGGGGCTGCTATTCTCTGTAATATAAAAAGAGGCTGCTACTCTGAATAATATACACAGGTGCTGCTATTCTCTAAAACATAAAAAGAGGCTGCTACTCTCATTAATATACACAGGGACTGCTATTCTCTACAATATACACAGGGGTTGCTATTCTCTATAATATACACAGGGACTGCTATTCTCTATAATATACACAGGGGCTGCTATTCTCTATAATATACACAGGGACTGCTCTTCTCTTCAATATACACAGGGGCTGCTATTCTCTACAATATACACAGGGGCTGCCATTCTCTGTAATATACACAGGCACTGCTATTCTCTACAATATACACAGGGACTGCTATTCTCTATTATATACACAGGGACTGCTATTCTCTATAATACACACAGGGACTGCTATTCTCTATAACATACACAGATGCTGCTATTCTCTATAATATACACAGGGACTGCTATTCTCTATAATATACACAGGGGCTGCTATTCTCTATAACATACGCAGGGACTGCTATTCTCTATAATATACACAGGGACTGCTATTCTCTATTGTATACACAGGGACTGCTATTCTCTATAATATACACAGGAACTGCTCTTTTCTATAATATACACAGGGACTGCTATTCTCTATAATATACACAGTGACTGCTGTTGTCTATAATGTACACAGATGCTGCTATTCTCTATAATATACACAGGGACTGCTATTCTCTATAATATACACAGGGACTGCTATTCTCTATAATATACACAGTGACTGCTGTTGTCTATAATGTACACAGATGCTGCTATTCTCTATAATATACACAGGGACTGCTATTCTCTATAATATACACAGGGACTGCTATTCTCTATTATATACACAGGGACTGCTATTCTCTATAATATACACAGGGACTGCTATTCTCTATAATATACACAGGGGCTGCTATTCTCTATAATATACACAGGGGCTGCTATTCTCTATAATATACACAGGGGCTGCTATTCTCTATAACATACAGAGGGACTGCTATTCTCTATAATATACACAGGGACTGCTATTCTCTATAATATACACAGATGCAGCTATTCTCTATAATATACACAGGGGCTGCTATTCTCTATAACATACAGAGGGACTGCTATTCTCTATAATATACACAGGGACTGCTATTCTCTATAATATACACAGGGGCTGCTATTCTCTATAATATACACAGGGACTGCTATTCTCTATAATATACACAGGGGCTGCTATTCTCTGTAATATACACAGGAGCTGCTATTCTCTATAATATACTCAGGGACTGCTATTCTCTATAATATACACAGGGGCTGCTATTCTCTATAATATACACAGGGACAGCTATTCTCTATAATATACACAGGGACTGCTATTCTCTATAATATACACAGGGGCTGCTATTCTCTATAATACACACAGGAGCTGCTATTCTCTATAATATACACAGGGACTGCTATTCTCTTCAATATACACAGGGACTGCTATTCCCTATAATATACACAGGGACTGCTATTCTCTATAATATACACAGGGACTGCTATTCTCTTCAATATACACAGGGACTGTTATTCTCTATAATATATACAGAGGGGCTGCTATTCTCTATAATATACACAGGGACTGCTATTCTCTATAATATACACACGGACTGCTCTTGTCTATAACATGCACAGGGGCTGCTATTCTCTATTATATACATAGGGGCTGCGATTCTCTACAATATACACAGGGACTGCTATTCTCTATAATATACACAGGGACTGCTACAGTCTATAAAATACACAGTGGCTGCTATTCCCTACAATATAGACAGGGCCTGCTATTATCTATAATATAAAGAGGGACTGCTATTGTCTATAATATACACAGGGGCTGCTATTCTCTATAATATACACAAGGGCGGCTAATCTCGATAATATACACAGGGACTGCTACTCTCTATAATAAATACTGGGGTTGCTATTCTCTATAATACACACAGGGGCTGCAATTCTCTATAATAAACAAAAAGGCTGCAATTCTCTATAATACACATAGGGTCTGCTATTCTCTATAATGTACACAATGGCTGCTATTCACTATAATATACACAGGCACTGCTATTCTCTATAATATACACAGGCACTGCTATTCTCTATAATATACACAGGGACTGCTATTCACTGTAATATACACAGGCACTGCAATTCTCAATAATATACACAGGGGCTGCTATTCTGTATAATACACACAGGGTCTGCTATTGTCTATAATGTACACAGGGGCTGCTAATCTCTATAATACACACAGGGTCTGTTATTCCCTATAATACACACAGGGTCTGCTATTGTCTATAATATACACAGGGGCTGCTAATCTCTATAATACACACAGGGGCTGCTATTCTCTATAATATACACAGGGGCTGCTATTCTCTATAATATACACAGGGACTGCTATTCTCTATAATACACACAGGTGCTGCTATTCTCTATAATATACACAGGGGCTGCTATTCTCTATAATATACACAGGGGCTGCGATTCTCTATAATATACGCAGGGACTGCTATTCTCTATAATATACACAGGGACTGCTATTCTCTATAATATACACAGGGACTGCTATTCTCTATAATATACACAGGTGCTGCGATTCTCTATCAAATGCGCAGGTGCTGCTATTCTCTGTAATATACACAGGGGCTGCGATTCACTTTAATATGCGCAGGTGCTGCTATTCTCTACAATATACACAGGGGCTGCTATTTTATATAATATACACAGGGGCTGCTACTGTCTATAATATTCACAGGGACTGCTATTCTCTATAATATACACAGGGACTGCTATTCTCTATAATATACACAGGGGCAGCGAATCTATAATATACACAGGGACTGCTTTTTTCTATAATACACACAGGGTCTGTTATTCTCTATAATATACACAGGGGCTGCAATTCTCTATAATAAACACAGGGGCTGGTATTCTCTATAATATACACAGTGACTACTATTCTCTATAATATACACAGGGGCTGCTATTCTCTATAATATACACAGTGACTGCTATTCTCTATAATATACACAGGGGCTGTTATTCTCTATAATATACACAGTGACTGCTATTCTCTATAATATACACAGTGACTGCTATTCTCTATAATATACACAGGGGCTGCTATTCACTATAATATACAAAGGCGCTGCTATTCTCTATAATACACACAGGGGCTGCTATTCTCTATAATATACACAGGGACTCCTATACACTATAATATACACAGGTGCTGTTATTCTCTACAATATACACAGGGGCTGCTATTCTCTATAATATACACAGGGACTGCTATTCTCTACAATATACACAGGGGCTGCTATTCTCTATAATATACACAGGGACTGCTATTCTCTACAATATACACAGGGACTGCTATTCTCTATAATATACACAGGGGCTGCTATTAACTATTTTTTACACATTGAGTGCTCATACCTATAACATCCTCAGGGGCTGCTTTTCTCTATTATATACACAGGGACTGCTATTCTCTATAACATAGACAGGGGCTGCTATTCTCCATTATATACACAGGAGCTGCTATTCTCTACAATATACACAGGGTCTGTTATTCCCTGTAATACACACAGGGGCTGTTATTCTCTATAATATACACAGGTGCTGCTATTCTCTACAATATACACAGGGGCTGCGATTCACTATAATATACACAGGGGCTGCGATTCTCTATAATATGCGCAGGTGCTGCTATTCTCTACAATATACACAGGGGCTGCTATTTTATATAATATACACAGGGGCTGCTACTGTATATTAAATACACAGTGGCTGCTATTCCCCACAATATAGACAGGGCCTGCTATTATCTATAACATAAAGAGGGACTGCTATTGTCTATAATATACACAGGGGCCGCTACTCTCTATAATACACACAGGGGCTGCTATTCTCTATAATACACACAGGGGCTGCTATTGATTATAATATACACATGGGCTGCTATTCTCTATAATACACACAGGGACTGTTATTCTGTATAATATACACAGGGGCTGCAATTCTCTATAATAAACAAAAGGGCTGCAATTCTCTATAATACACACAGGGTCTGCTATTCTCTATAATATACACAATGGCTGCTATTCACTACAATATACACAGGGACTGCTATTCTCTATAATATACACAGGCACTGCTATTCTCTATAATATACACAGGCACTGCTATTCTCTATAATATACACAGGGGCTGCGATTCACTGTAATATACACAGGCACTGCAATTCTCTATAATATACACAGGAGCTGCTATTCTGTATAATACACACAGGGTCTGCTATTGTCTATAATGTACACAGGGGCTGCTATTCTCTATAATACACACAGGGTCTGTTATTCCCTATAATACACACAGGGTCTGCTATTGTCTATAATATACACAAGGGCTGCTAATCTCCATAATACACACAGGGTCTGTTATTCCCTATAATACACATAGGGTCTGCTATTGTCTATAATATACACAGGGGCTGCTAATCTCCAAAATACACACAGGGACTGCTATTCTCTATAATATACGCAGGTGCTGATATTCTCTACAATATACACAGGTGCTGCTATTCTCTACAATATACACAGGGGCTGCGATTCTCTATAATATACACAGGGACTGCTATTCTCTATAATATACACAGGGGCTGCGATTCTCTATAATATGCGCAGGTGCTGCTATTCTCTATAATATACACAGGGGCTGCTATTTTATATAATATACACAGGGGCTGCTACTGTCTATTAAATACACAGTGGCTGCTATTCCCTACAATATAGACAGGGCCTGCTATTATCTATAACATAAAGAGGGACTGCTATTGTCTATAATATACACAGGGTCTGCTACTCTCTATAATACACACAGGGGCTGCTATTCTCTATAATATACACAGGGGCTGCAATTCTCTATAATAAACAAAAGGGCTGCAATTCTCTATAATACACACAGGGTCTGCTATTCTCTATAATATACGCAATGGCTGCTATTCACTACAATATACACAGGCACTGCTATTCTCTATAATATACACAGGCACTGCTATTCTCTATAATATACACAGGCACTGCTATTCTCTATAATATACACAGGCACTGCTATTCTCTATAATATACACAGCGGCTGCGATTCACTGTAATATACACAGGCACTGCAATTCTCTACAATATACACAGGGGCGGCTATTGTCTATAATGTACACAGGGGCTGCTAATCTCTATAATACACACAGGGGCTGTTATTCTCTATAATATACGCAGGTGCTGCTATTCTCTACAATATACACAGGGGCTGCGATTCTCTATAATATACGCAGGTGCTGCTATTCTCTACTATATACACAGGGGCTGCTATTTTATATAATATACACAGGGGCTGCTACTGTCTATTAAATACACAGTGGCTGCTATTCCCTACAATATAGACAGGGCCTGCTATTATCTATAACATAAAGAGGGACTGCTATTGTCTATAATATACACAGGGGCCGCTACTCTCTATAATACACACAGGGACTGCTATTATCTATAATATACACAGGGACTGCTATTCTCTATAATATACACAGGGGCTGCTATTCTCGATATTATACACAGAGGCAGCTAATCTCTATAATATACACAGGGACTGCTTTTTTCTATAATACACACAGGGTCTGTTATTCGTTATAATATACACAGGGGCTGCAATTCTCTATAATAAACACATGGGCTGCTATTCACTATAATATACAAAGGCGCTGCTATTCTCTATAATAAACACAGGGGCTGCTATTCACTATAATATACAAAGGCGCTGCTATTCTCTATAATACATACAGGGGCTACTATTCTCTATAATACACACAGGGGCTGCTATTCATTATAATATACACAGGTGCTGCTATGCTCTATAATAGACACATGGGCTGCTATTCTCTATAATATACACAGGGACTGCTATTCTCTATAATATACACAGGGACTGCTATTCTCTATAATATACACAGGGACTGCTATTCTCTATAATATACACAGGGGCTGCTATTCTCTATAATATACACAGGGACTGCTATTCTCTATAATACACACAGGTGCTGCTATTCTCTATAATATACACAGGGGCTGCTATTCTCTATAATATACACAGGGGCTGCGATTCTCTATAATATACACAGGGACTGCTATTCTCTATAATATACACAGGGACTGCTATTCTCTATAATATACACAGGGACTGCAATTCTCTATAATATACACAGGTGCTGCGATTCTCTATAAAATGCGCAGGTGCTGCTATTCTCTGTAATATACACAGGGGCTGCGATTCACTTTAATATGCGCAGGTGCTGCTATTCTCTACAATATACACAGGGGCTGCTATTTTATATAATATACACAGGGGCTGCTACTGTCTATAATATACACAGGGACTGCTATTCTCTATAATATACACAGGGGCAGCTAATCTATAATATACACAGGGACTGCTTTTTTCTATAATACACACAGGGTCTGTTATTCTCTATAATATACACAGGGGCGGCAATTCTCTATAATAAACACAGGGGCTGGTATTCTCTATAATATACATAGTGACTACTATTCTCTATAATATACACAGGGGCTGCTATTCTCTATAATATACACAGTGACTGCTATTCTCTATAATATACACAGGGGCTGTTATTCTCTATAATATACACAGTGACTGCTATTCTCTATAATATACACAGGGGCTGCTATTCACTATAATATACAAAGGCGCTGCTATTCTCTATAATACACAGAGGGGCTGCTATTCTCTATAATATACACAGGGACTCCTATACACTATAATATACACAGGGGCTGCTATTCTCTATAATATACACAGAGGCTGCTATTCTCTATAATATACACAGGGGCTGCTATTCTCTATAACATACACAGATGCTGCTATTCTCTATAATATACACAGGGACTGCTATTCTCTATAATATACACAGGGACTGCTATTCTCTATAATATACACAGGCACTGCTATTCTCTATAATATACAGAGGGACTGCTATTCTCTGCTACATAAACAGATGCTGCTATTCTCTATAACATAGACAGGGGCTGCTATTCTCCATTATATACACAGGGGCTGCTATTCTCTACAATATACACAGGGTCTGTTATTCCCTCTAATACACACAGGGGCTGTTATTCTCTATAATATACACAGGTGCTGCTATTCTCTACAATATACACAGGGGCTGCGATTCACTATAATATACACAGGGGCTGCGATTCTCTATAATATGCGCAGGTGCTGCTATTCTCTACAATATACACAGGGGCTGCTATTTTATATAATATACACAGGGGCTGCTACTGTCTATTAAATACACAGTGGCTGCTATTCCCCACAATATAGACAGGGCCTGCTATTATCTATAACATAAAGAGGGACTGCTATTGTCTATAATATACACAGGGGCCGCTACTCTCTATAATACACACAGGGGCTGCTATTCTCTATAATACACACAGGGGCTGCTATTGATTATAATATACACATGGGCTGCTATTCTCTATAATACACACAGGGTCTGTTATTCTGTATAATATACACAGGGGCTGCAATTCTCTATAATACACACAGGAGCTGCTATTCTCTATAATATACACAATGGCTGCTATTCACTACAATATACACAGGGACTGCTATTCTCTATAATATACACAGGCACTGCTATTCTCTATAATATACACAGGCACTGCTATTCTCTATAATATACACAGGGGCTGCGATTCACTGTAATATACACAGGCACTGCAATTCTCTATAATATACACAGGGGCTGCTATTCTGTATAATACACACAGGGTCTGCTATTGTCTATAATGTACACAGGGGCTGCTATTCTCTATAATACACACAGGGTCTGTTATTCCCTATAATACACACAGGGTCTGCTATTGTCTATAATATACACAAGGGCTGCTAATCTCCATAATACACACAGGGTCTGTTATTCCCTATAATACACACAGGGTCTGCTATTGTCTATAATATACACAAGGGCTGCTAATCTCCATAATACACACAGGGGCTGCTATTCTCTATAATACACACAGGGGCTGCTATTGATTATAATATACACATGGGCTGCTATTCTCTATAATACACACAGGGTCTGTTATTCTGTATAATATACACAGGGGCTGCAATTCTCTATAATAAACAAAAGGGCTGCAATTCTCTATAATACACACAGGGTCTGCTATTCTCTATAATATACACAATGGCTGCTATTCACTACAATATACACAGGGACTGCTATTCTCTATAATATACACAGGCACTGCTATTCTCTATAATATACACAGGCACTGCTATTCTCTATAATATACACATGGGCTGCGATTCACTGTAATATACACAGGCACTGCAATTCTCTATAATATACACAGGGGCTGCTACTCTGTATAATACACACAGGGTCTGCTATTGTCTATAATGTACACAGGGGCTGCTATTCTCTTTAATACACACAGGGTCTGTTATTCCCTATAATACACACAGGGTCTGCTATTGTCTATAATATACACAAGGGCTGCTAATCTCCATAATACACACAGGGTCTGTTATTCCCTATAATACACACAGGGTCTGCTATTGTCTATAATATACACAAGGGCTGCTAATCTCCATAATACACACAGGGACTGCTATTCTCTATAATATACGCAGGTGCTGATATTCTCTACAATATACACAGTGGCTGCTATTCTCTATAATATACACAGGGACTGCTATTCTCTATAATATACACAGGGGCTGCGATTCTCTATAATATGCGCAGGTGCTGCTATTCTCTATAATATACACAGGGGCTGCTATTTTATATAATATACACAGGGGCTGCTACTGTCTATTAAATACACAGTGGCTGCTATTCCCTACAATATAGACAGGGCCTGCTATTATCTATAACATAAAGAGGGACTGCTATTGTCTATAATATACACAGGGTCTGCTACTCTCTATAATACACACAGGGGCTGCTATTCTCTATAATATACACAGGGGCTGCAATTCTCTATAATAAACAAAAGGGCTGCAATTCTCTATAATACACACAGGGTCTGCTATTCTCTATAATATACGCAATGGCTGCTATTCACTACAATATACACAGGCACTGCTATTCTCTATAATATACACAGGCACTGCTATTCTCTATAATATACACAGGCACAGCTATTCTCTATAATATACACAGGGACTGCTATTTTCTATAATATACACAGGGACTGCTATTCTCTATAATATACACAGTGACTGCTGTTGTCTATAATGTACACAGATGCTGCTATTCTCTATAATATACACAGGGACTGCTATTCTCTATAATATACACAGGGACTGCTATTCTCTATAATATACACAGTGACTGCTGTTGTCTATAATGTACACAGATGCTGCTATTCTCTATAATATACACAGGGGCTGCTATTCTCTATAATACACACAGGGGCTGCTATTCTCTATAATACACACAGGGACTGCTATTCTCTATAATATACACAGGGGCTGCGATTCACTGTAATATACACAGGCACTGCAATTCTCTACAATATACACAGGGGCGGCTATTGTCTATAATGTACACAGGGGCTGCTAATCTCTATAATACACACAGGGGCTGTTATTCTCTATAATATACGCAGGTGCTGCTATTCTCTACAATATACACAGTGGCTGCGATTCTCTATAATATACGCAGGTGCTGCTATTCTCTACTATATACACAGGGGCTGCTATTTTATATAATATACACAGGGGCTGCTACTGTCTATTAAATACACAGTGGCTGCTATTCCCTACAATATAGACAGGGCCTGCTATTATCTATAACATAAAGAGGGACTGCTATTGTCTATAATATACACAGGGGCCGCTACTCTCTATAATACACACAGGGACTGCTATTATCTATAATATACACAGGGACTGCTATTCTCTATAATATACACAGGGGCTGCTATTCTCTATATTATACACAGAGGCAGCTAATCTCTATAATATACACAGGGACTGCTTTTTTCTATAATACACACAGGGTCTGTTATTCGTTATAATATACACAGGGGCTGCAATTCTCTATAATAAACACATGGGCTGCTATTCACTATAATATACAAAGGCGCTGCTATTCTCTATAATAAACACAGGGGCTGCTATTCACTATAATATACAAAGGCGCTGCTATTCTCTATAATACATACAGGGGCTACTATTCTCTATAATACACACAGGGGCTGCTATTCATTATAATATACACAGGTGCTGCTATGCTCTATAATAGACACATGGGCTGCAATTCTCTATGATGTACACAGGGACGGCTACTCTCTATAATACACACAGGGACTCCTATACACTATAATATACACAGGGACTGCAATTCTCTATAATATACACAGGGACTGCTATTCTCTATAATATACACAGGGACTGCTATTCTCTATAATATACACAGGGGCTGCTATTCTCTATAATATAAAAAGAGGCTGCTACTCTGAATAATATACACAGGTGCTGCTATTCTCTATAACATAAAAAGAGGCTGCTACTCTCATTAATATACACAGGGACTGCTATTCTCTACAATATACACAGGGGCTGCTATTCTCTATAATATACACAGGGAATGCTCTTCTCTACAATATACACAGGCGCTCCTATTCTCTACAATATACACAGGGGCTGCCATTCTCTGTAATATACACAGGCACTGCTACACTCTATAATATACACAGGGACTGCTATTCTCTATAATATACACAGGGACTGCTATTCTCTATAATATACAGAGGGGCTGCTATTCTCTATAATATACACAGGGACTGCTATTCTCTATTATATACACAGGGACTGCTATTCTCTATAACATACACAGGGACTGCTATTCTCTATAATATACACAGGGGCTGCTATTCTCTATAATACACACAGGGGCTGTTATTCTCTATAATATACACAGGGGCTGCTATTCTCTATAATAAACACCGGGACTGCTATTCTGTATAATATACACAGGGGCTGCTATTCTCTATAATATACACAGGGGCTGCTATTCTCTATAATATACACAGGGGCTGCTATTTTCTATAATATACACAGGGACTGCTATTCTCTATAATACACACAGGGGCTGCTATTCTCTACAATATACACAGGGACTGCTATTCTCTATAATATACACAGGGGCTGCTATTCTCTATAAGATACACAGATGCTGCTATTCTCTATAATATACACAGGGGCTGCTATTCTCTACTATATACACAGGGGCTGCTATTTTATATAATATACACAGGGGCTGCTACTGTCTATTAAATACACAGTGGCTGCTATTCCCTACAATATAGACAGGGCCTGCTATTATCTATAACATAAAGAGGGACTGCTATTGTCTATAATATACACAGGGGCCGCTACTCTCTATAATACACACAGGGACTGCTATTATCTATAATATACACAGGGACTGCTATTCTCTATAATATACACAGGGGCTGCTATTCTCTATATTATACACAGAGGCAGCTAATCTCTATAATATACACAGGGACTGCTTTTTTCTATAATACACACAGGGTCTGTTATTCGTTATAATATACACAGGGGCTGCAATTCTCTATAATAAACACATGGGCTGCTATTCACTATAATATACAAAGGCGCTGCTATTCTCTATAATAAACACAGGGGCTGCTATTCACTATAATATACAAAGGCGCTGCTATTCTCTATAATACATACAGGGGCTACTATTCTCTATAATACACACAGGGGCTGCTATTCATTATAATATACACAGGTGCTGCTATGCTCTATAATAGACACATGGGCTGCTATTCTCTATAATATACACAGGGACTGCTATTCTCTATAATATACACAGGGACTGCTATTCTCTATAATATACACAGGGACTGCTATTCTCTATAATATACACAGGGGCTGCTATTCTCTATAATATACACAGGGACTGCTATTCTCTATAATACACACAGGTGCTGCTATTCTCTATAATATACACAGGGGCTGCTATTCTCTATAATATACACAGGGGCTGCGATTCTCTATAATATACACAGGGACTGCTATTCTCTATAATATACACAGGGACTGCTATTCTCTATAATATACACAGGGACTGCAATTCTCTATAATATACACAGGTGCTGCGATTCTCTATAAAATGCGCAGGTGCTGCTATTCTCTGTAATATACACAGGGGCTGCGATTCACTTTAATATGCGCAGGTGCTGCTATTCTCTACAATATACACAGGGGCTGCTATTTTATATAATATACACAGGGGCTGCTACTGTCTATAATATACACAGGGACTGCTATTCTCTATAATATACACAGGGGCAGCTAATCTATAATATACACAGGGACTGCTTTTTTCTATAATACACACAGGGTCTGTTATTCTCTATAAAATACACAGGGGCGGCAATTCTCTATAATAAACACAGGGGCTGGTATTCTCTATAATATACATAGTGACTACTATTCTCTATAATATACACAGGGGCTGCTATTCTCTATAATATACACAGTGACTGCTTTTCTCTATAATATACACAGGGGCTGTTATTCTCTATAATATACACAGTGACTGCTATTCTCTATAATATACACAGGGGCTGCTATTCACTATAATATACAAAGGCGCTGCTATTCTCTATAATACACACAGGGGCTGCTATTCTCTATAATATACACAGGGACTCCTATACACTATAATATACACAGGGGCTGCTATTCTCTATAATATACACAGAGGCTGCTATTCTCTATAATATACACAGGGGCTGCTATTCTCTATAACATAAAAAGAGGCTTCTACTCTCAATAATATACACAGGGACTGCTATTCTCTACAATATACACAGGGACTGCTATTCTCTATAATATACACAGGGGCTGCTATTCTCTACAATATACACAGGGACTGCTATTCTCTATAATATACACAGGGGCTGCTATTAACTATTTTTTACACATTGAGTGCTCATACCTATAACATCCTCAGGGGCTGCTTTTCTCTATTATATACACAGGGACTGCTATTTTCTATAACATACACAGATGCTGCTATTCTCTATAACATACACAGATGCTGCTATTCTCTATAATATACACAGGGACTGCTATTCTCTATAACATACACAGATGCTGCTATTCTCTATAATATACACAGGGACTGCTATTCTCTATAATATACACAGGGACTGCTATTCTCTATAATATACACAGGCACACTATTCTCTATAATATACAGAGGGACTGCTATTCTCTGCTACATAAACAGATGCTGCTATTCTCTATAACATAGACAGGGGCTGCTATTCTCCATTATATACACAGGGGCTGCTATTCTCTACAATATACACAGGGTCTGTTATTCCCTGTAATACACACAGGGGCTGTTATTCTCTATAATATACACAGGTGCTGCTATTCTCTACAATATACACAGGGGCTGCGATTCACTATAATATACACAGGGGCTGCGATTCTCTATAATATGCGCAGGTGCTGCTATTCTCTACAATATACACAGGGGCTGCTATTTTATATAATATACACAGGGGCTGCTACTGTCTATTAAATACACAGTGGCTGCTATTCCCCACAATATAGACAGGGCCTGCTATTATCTATAACATAAAGAGGGACTGCTATTGTCTATAATATACACAGGGGCCGCTACTCTCTATAATACACACAGGGGCTGCTATTCTCTATAATACACACAGGGGCTGCTATTGATTATAATATACACATGGGCTGCTATTCTCTATAATACACACAGGGTCTGTTATTCTGTATAATATACACAGGGGCTGCAATTCTCTATAATAAACAAAAGGGCTGCAATTCTCTATAATACACACAGGAGCTGCTATTCTCTATAATATACACAATGGCTGCTATTCACTACAATATACACAGGGACTGCTATTCTCTATAATATACACAGGCACTGCTATTCTCTATAATATACACAGGCACTGCTATTCTCTATAATATGCACAGGGGCTGCGATTCACTGTAATATACACAGGCACTGCAATTCTCTATAATATACACAGGGGCTGCTATTCTGTATAATACACACAGGGTCTGCTATTGTCTATAATGTACACAGGGGCTGCTATTCTCTATAATACACACAGGGTCTGTTATTCCCTATAATACACACAGGGTCTGCTATTGTCTATAATATACACAAGGGCTGCTAATCTCCATAATACACACAGGGTCTGTTATTCCCTATAATACACACAGGGTCTGCTATTGTCTATAATATACACAAGGGCTGCTAATCTCCATGATACACACAGGGGCTGCTATTCTCTATAATACACACAGGGGCTGCTATTGATTATAATATACACATGGGCTGCTATTCTCTATAATACACACAGGGTCTGTTATTCTGTATAATATACACAGGGGCTGCAATTCTCTATAATAAACAAAAGGGCTGCAATTCTCTATAATACACACAGGGTCTGCTATTCTCTATAATATACACAATGGCTGCTATTCACTACAATATACACAGGGACTGCTATTCTCTATAATATACACAGGCACTGCTATTCTCTATAATATACACAGGCACTGCTATTCTCTATAATATACACAGGGGCTGCGATTCACTGTAATATACACAGGCACTGCAATTCTCTATAATATACACAGGGGCTGCTACTCTGTATAATACACACAGGGTCTGCTATTGTCTATAATGTACACAGGGGCTGCTATTCTCTTTAATACACACAGGGTCTGTTATTCCCTATAATACACACAGGGTCTGCTATTGTCTATAATATACACAAGGGCTGCTAATCTCCATAATACACACAGGGTCTGTTATTCCCTATAATACACACAGGGTCTGCTATTGTCTATAATATACACAAGGGCTGCTAATCTCCATAATACACACAGGGACTGCTATTCTCTATAATATACGCAGGTGCTGATATTCTCTACAATATACACAGTGGCTGCTATTCTCTATAATATACACAGGGACTGCTATTCTCTATAATATACACAGGGGCTGCGATTCTCTATAATATGCGCAGGTGCTGCTATTCTCTATAATATACACAGGGGCTGCTATTTTATATAATATACACAGGGGCTGCTACTGTCTATTAAATACACAGTGGCTGCTATTCCCTACAATATAGACAGGGCCTGCTATTATCTATAACATAAAGAGGGACTGCTATTGTCTATAATATACACAGGGTCTGCTACTCTCTATAATACACACAGGGGCTGCTATTCTCTATAATATACACAGGGGCTGCAATTCTCTATAATAAACAAAAGGGCTGCAATTCTCTATAATACACACAGGGTCTGCTATTCTCTATAATATACGCAATGGCTGCTATTCACTACAATATACACAGGCACTGCTATTCTCTATAATATACACAGGCACTGCTATTCTCTATAATATACACAGGCACAGCTATTCTCTATAATATACACAGGGACTGCTATTTTCTATAATATACACAGGGACTGCTATTCTCTATAATATACACAGTGACTGCTGTTGTCTATAATGTACACAGATGCTGCTATTCTCTATAATATACACAGGGACTGCTATTCTCTATAATATACACAGGGACTGCTATTCTCTATAATATACACAGTGACTGCTGTTGTCTATAATGTACACAGATGCTGCTATTCTCTATAATATACACAGGGGCTGCTATTCTCTATAATACACACAGGGGCTGCTATTCTCTATAATACACACAGGGACTGCTATTCTCTATAATATACACATGGGCTGCGATTCACTGTAATATACACAGGCACTGCAATTCTCTACAATATACACAGGGGCGGCTATTGTCTATAATGTACACAGGGGCTGCTAATCTCTATAATACACACAGGGGCTGTTATTCTCTATAATATACGCAGGTGCTGCTATTCTCTACAATATACACAGGGGCTGCGATTCTCTATAATATACGCAGGTGCTGCTATTCTCTACTATATACACAGGGGCTGCTATTTTATATAATATACACAGGGGCTGCTACTGTCTATTAAATACACAGTGGCTGCTATTCCCTACAATATAGACAGGGCCTGCTATTATCTATAACATAAAGAGGGACTGCTATTGTCTATAATATACACAGGGGCCGCTACTCTCTATAATACACACAGGGACTGCTATTATCTATAATATACACAGGGACTGCTATTCTCTATAATATACACAGGGGCTGCTATTCTCTATATTATACACAGAGGCAGCTAATCTCTATAATATACACAGGGACTGCTTTTTTCTATAATACACACAGGGTCTGTTATTCGTTATAATATACACAGGGGCTGCAATTCTCTATAATAAACACATGGGCTGCTATTCACTATAATATACAAAGGCGCTGCTATTCTCTATAATAAACACAGGGGCTGCTATTCACTATAATATACAAAGGCGCTGCTATTCTCTATAATACATACAGGGGCTACTATTCTCTATAATAAACACAGGGGCTGCTATTCATTATAATATACACAGGTGCTGCTATGCTCTATAATAGACACATGGGCTGCAATTCTCTATGATGTACACAGGGACGGCTACTCTCTATAATACACACAGGGACTCCTATACACTATAATATACACAGGGACTGCAATTCTCTATAATATACACAGGGACTGCTATTCTCTATAATATACACAGGGACTGCTATTCTCTATAATATACACAGGGGCTGCTATTCTCTATAATATAAAAAGAGGCTGCTACTCTGAATAATATACACAGGTGCTGCTATTCTCTATAACATAAAAAGAGGCTGCTACTCTCATTAATATACACAGGGACTGCTATTCTCTACAATATACACAGGGGCTGCTATTCTCTATAATATACACAGGGAATGCTCTTCTCTACAATATACACAGGGGCTGCTATTCTCTACAATATACACAGGGGCTGCCATTCTCTGTAATATACACAGGCACTGCTACTCTCTATAATATACACAGGGACTGCTATTCTCTATAATATACACAGGGACTGCTATTCTCTATAATATACAGAGGGGCTGCTATTCTCTATAATATACACAGGGACTGCTATTCTCTATTATATACACAGGGACTGCTATTCTCTATAACATACACAGGGACTGCTATTCTCTATAATATACACAGGGGCTGCTATTCTCTATAATACACACAGGGGCTGTTATTCTCTATAATATACACAGGGGCTGCTATTCTCTATAATAAACACCGGGACTGCTATTCTGTATAATATACACAGGGGCTGCTATTCTCTATAATATACACAGGGGCTGCTATTCTCTATAATATACACAGGGGCTGCTATTTTCTATAATATACACAGGGACTGCTATTCTCTATAATACACACAGGGGCTACTATTCTCTATAATACACACAGGGGCTGCTATTCATTATAATATACACAGGTGCTGCTATGCTCTATAATAGACACATGGGCTGCAATTCTCTATGATGTACACAGGGACGGCTACTCTCTATAATACACACAGGGACTCCTATACACTATAATATACACAGGGACTGCAATTCTCTATAATATACACATGGACTGCTATTCTCTATAATATACACAGGGACTGCTATTCTCTATAATATACACAGGGGCTGCTATTCTCTATAATATAAAAAGAGGCTGCTACTCTGAATAATATACACAGGTGCTGCTATTCTCTATAACATAAAAAGAGGCTGCTACTCTCATTAATATACACAGGGACTGCTATTCTCTACAATATACACAGGGGCTGCTATTCTCTATAATATACACAGGGAATGCTCTTCTCTACAATATACACAGGGGCTGCTATTCTCTACAATATACACAGGGGCTGCCATTCTCTGTAATATACACAGGCACTGCTACTCTCTATAATATACACAGGGACTGCTATTCTCTATAATATACACAGGGACTGCTATTCTCTATAATATACAGAGGGGCTGCTATTCTCTATAATATACACAGGGACTGCTATTCTCTATTATATACACAGGGACTGCTATTCTCTATAACATACACAGGGACTGCTATTCTCTATAATATACACAGGGGCTGCTATTCTCTATAATACACACAGGGGCTGTTATTCTCTATAATATACACAGGGGCTGCTATTCTCTATAATAAACACCGGGACTGCTATTCTGTATAATATACACAGGGGCTGCTATTCTCTATAATATACACAGGGGCTGCTATTCTCTATAATATACACAGGGGCTGCTATTTTCTATAATATACACAGGGACTGCTATTCTCTATAATACACACAGGGGCTGCTATTCTCTACAATATACACAGGGACTGCTATTCTCTATAATATACACAGGGGCTGCTATTCTCTATAAGATACACAGATGCTGCTATTCTCTATAATATACACAGGGGCTGCTATTCTCTATAATATACACATGGGCTGCTATTCTCTATAATATACACAGGGGCTGCTATTCTCTATAATATACACAGATGCTGCTATTCTCTATAATATACACAGGGACTGCTATTCTCTATAATATACACAGGGACTGCTATTCTCTATAATATACACAGGGACTGCTATTCTCTATAATATACACAGGGGCTGCTATTCTATATAATATACACAGGGACTGATATTCTCTATAATATACACAGGGGCTGCTATTCTCTATAATATACACAGGGACTGCTATTCTCTATAATATACACAGGGACTGCTTTTCTCTATAATATACACAGGGACTGCTATTCTCTATAATGTACACAGGGGCTGCTATTCTCTATAATATACACAGGGACTGATATTCTCTATAATATACACAGGGGCTGCTATTCTCTATAATATACACAGGGACTGCTATTCTCTATAATATACACATTGGCTGCTATTCTCTATAATATACTCAGGGACTGCTATTATCTATAATATACACAGGGACTGCTTTTCTCTATAATATTCACAGGGACTGCTATTCTCTATATTATATACAGGGGCTGCTATTCTTTATAATATATACAGGGGCTGCTATTATCAATATTTTACACATGGACTGCTCTTGTCTATAACATGCACAGGGGCAGCTATTCTCTATTATATACATAGGGGCTGCTATTCTCTACAATATACACAAGCGCAGCTATTTTATATAATATGCACAGGGGCTGCTACAGTCTATAAAATACACAGTGGCTGCTATTCCCTACAATATAGAAGGGCCTGATATTATCTATAACATAAAGAGGGACTGCTATTGTCTATAATATACACAATGGCTGCTATTCTCTATAATATACACAGGGGCGGCTAATCTCTATAATATACACAGGGACTGCCATTCTCTATAATGTACACAGGGGCTGCTACTCTCTATAATACACACAGGGGCTGCTATTCTCTATAATACACACAGGGGCTGCTATTCAATATAATATACACAGCGGCTGCTATTCTCTATAATATACACAGGTGCTGCTATGCTTTATAATAGACACATGGGCTGCAATTCTCTATGATGTACACAGGGACGGCTACTCTCTATAATACACACAGGGACTCCTATACACTATAATATACACAGGGACTGCAATTCTCTATAATATACACAGGGACTGCTATTCTCTATAATATACACAGGGACTGCTATTCTCTATAATATACACAGGGGCTGCTATTCTCTATAATATAAAAAGAGGCTGCTACTCTGAATAATATACACAGGTGCTGCTATTCTCTATAACATAAAAAGAGGCTGCTACTCTCATTAATATACACAGGGACTGCTATTCTCTACAATATACACAGGGGCTGCTATTCTCTATAATATACACAGGGAATGCTCTTCTCTACAATATACACAGGGGCTGCTATTCTCTACAATATACACAGGGGCTGCCATTCTCTGTAATATACACAGGCACTGCTACTCTCTATAATATACACAGGGACTGCTATTCTCTATAATATACACAGGGACTGCTATTCTCTATAATATACAGAGGGGCTGCTATTCTCTATAATATACACAGGGACTGCTATTCTCTATTATATACACAGGGACTGCTATTCTCTATAACATACACAGGGACTGCTATTCTCTATAATATACACAGGGGCTGCTATTCTCTATAATACACACAGGGGCTGTTATTCTCTATAATATACACAGGGGCTGCTATTCTCTATAATAAACACCGGGACTGCTATTCTGTATAATATACACAGGGGCTGCTATTCTCTATAATATACACAGGGGCTGCTATTCTCTATAATATACACAGGGGCTGCTATTTTCTATAATATACACAGGGACTGCTATTCTCTATAATACACACAGGGGCTACTATTCTCTATAATACCCACAGGGGCTGCTATTCATTATAATATACACAGGTGCTGCTATGCTCTATAATAGACACATGGGCTGCAATTCTCTATGATGTACACAGGGACGGCTACTCTCTATAATACACACAGGGACTCCTATACACTATAATATACACAGGGACTGCAATTCTCTATAATATACACAGGGACTGCTATTCTCTATAATATACACAGGGACTGCTATTCTCTATAATATACACAGGGGCTGCTATTCTCTATAATATAAAAAGAGGCTGCTACTCTGAATAATATACACAGGTGCTGCTATTCTCTATAACATAAAAAGAGGCTGCTACTCTCATTAATATACACAGGGACTGCTATTCTCTACAATATACACAGGGGCTGCTATTCTCTATAATATACACAGGGAATGCTCTTCTCTACAATATACACAGGGGCTGCTATTCTCTACAATATACACAGGGGCTGCCATTCTCTGTAATATACACAGGCACTGCTACTCTCTATAATATACACAGGGACTGCTATTCTATATAATATACACAGGGACTGCTATTCTCTATAATATACAGAGGGGCTGCTATTCTCTATAATATACACAGGGACTGCTATTCTCTATTATATACACAGGGACTGCTATTCTCTATAACATACACAGGGACTGCTATTCTCTATAATATACACAGGGGCTGCTATTCTCTATAATACACACAGGGGCTGTTATTCTCTATAATATACACAGGGGCTGCTATTCTCTATAATAAACACCGGGACTGCTATTCTGTATAATATACACAGGGGCTGCTATTCTCTATAATATACACAGGGGCTGCTATTCTCTATAATATACACAGGGGCTGCTATTTTCTATAATATACACAGGGACTGCTATTCTCTATAATACACACAGGGGCTGCTATTCTCTACAATATACACAGGGACTGCTATTCTCTATAATATACACAGGGGCTGCTATTCTCTATAAGATACACAGATGCTGCTATTCTCTATAATATACACAGGGGCTGCTATTCTCTATAATATACACATGGGCTGCTATTCTCTATAATATACACAGGGGCTGCTATTCTCTATAATATACACAGATGCTGCTATTCTCTATAATATACACAGGGACTGCTATTCTCTATAATATACACAGGGACTGCTATTCTCTATAATATACACAGGGACTGCTATTCTCTATAATATACACAGGGGCTGCTATTCTATATAATATACACAGGGACTGATATTCTCTATAATATACACAGGGGCTGCTATTCTCTATAATATACACAGGGACTGCTATTCTCTATAATATACACAGGGACTGCTTTTCTCTATAATATACACAGGGACTGCTATTCTCTATAATGTACACAGGGGCTGCTATTCTCTATAATATACACAGGGACTGATATTCTCTATAATATACACAGGGGCTGCTATTCTCTATAATATACACAGGGACTGCTATTCTCTATAATATACACAGGGGCTGCTATTCTCTATAATATACACAGGGACTGCTATTATCTATAATATACACAGGGACTGCTTTTCTCTATAATATTCACAGGGACTGCTATTCTCTATATTATATACAGGGGCTGCTATTCTTTATAATATATACAGGGGCTGCTATTATCAATATTTTACACATGGACTGCTCTTGTCTATAACATGCACAGGGGCAGCTATTCTCTATTATATACATAGGGGCTGCTATTCTCTACAATATACACAAGCGCAGCTATTTTATATAATATGCAGAGGGGCTGCTACAGTCTATAGAATACACAGTGGCTGCTATTCCCTACAATATAGAAGGGCCTGATATTATCTATAACATAAAGAGGGACTGCTATTGTCTATAATATACACAATGGCTGCTATTCTCTATAATATACACAGGGGCGGCTAATCTCTATAATATACACAGGGACTGCCATTCTCTATAATGTACACAGGGGCTGCTACTCTCTATAATACACACAGGGGCTGCTATTCTCTATAATACACACAGGGGCTGCTATTCAATATAATATACACAGCGGCTGCTATTCTCTATAATATACACAGGGTCTGCTATTCTCTATAATATACACAGGGGCTGCTATTCTCTATAATATACACAGATGCTGCTATTCTCTATAATATACACAGGGACTGCTATTCTCTATAATATACACAGGGACTGCTATTCTCTATAATATACACAGGGACTGCTATTCTCTATAATATACACAGGGGCTGCTATTCTATATAATATACACAGGGACTGATATTCTCTATAATATACACAGGGGCTGCTATTCTCTATAATATACACAGGGACTGCTATTCTCTATAATATACACAGGGACTGCTTTTCTCTATAATATACACAGGGACTGCTATTCTCTATAATGTACACAGGGGCTGCTATTCTCTATAATATACACAGGGACTGATATTCTCTATAATATACACAGGGGCTGCTATTCTCTATAATATACACAGGGACTGCTATTCTCTATAATATACACAGGGGCTGCTATTCTCTATAATATACACAGGGACTGCTATTATCTATAATATACACAGGGACTGCTTTTCTCTATAATATTCACAGGGACTGCTATTCTCTATATTATATACAGGGGCTGCTATTCTTTATAATATATACAGGGGCTGCTATTATCAATATTTTACACATGGACTGCTCTTGTCTATAACATGCACAGGGGCAGCTATTCTCTATTATATACATAGGGGCTGCTATTCTCTACAATATACACAAGCGCAGCTATTTTATATAATATGCACAGGGGCTGCTACAGTCTATAGAATACACAGTGGCTGCTATTCCCTACAATATAGAAGGGCCTGATATTATCTATAACATAAAGAGGGACTGCTATTGTCTATAATATACACAATGGCTGCTATTCTCTATAATATACACAGGGGCGGCTAATCTCTATAATATACACAGGGACTGCCATTCTCTATAATGTACACAGGGGCTGCTACTCTCTATAATACACACAGGGGCTGCTATTCTCTATAATACACACAGGGGCTGCTATTCAATATAATATACACAGCGGCTGCTATTCTCTATAATATACACAGGGTCTGCTATTCTCTATAATATACACAGGGGCTGCTATTCTCTATAATATACACAGGGACTGCTATTCTCTATATTATACACAGGGACTGCTATTCACTCTAATATACACAGGGGCTGCTATTCTCTATAATATACACAGGGGCTGCTATTCTCTATAATATACACAGGGGCTGCAATTCTCTATAATAAACAAAAGGGCTGCAATTCTCTATAATACACACAGGGTCTGCTATTCTCTATAATATACGCAATGGCTGCTATTCACTACAATATACACAGGCACTGCTATTCTCTATAATATACACAGGCACTGCTATTCTCTATAATATACACAGGCACTGCTATTCTCTATAATATACACAGGGACTGCTATTTTCTATAATATACACAGGGACTGCTATTCTCTATAATATACACAGTGACTGCTGTTGTCTATAATGTACACAGATGCTGCTATTCTCTATAATATACACAGGGACTGCTATTCTCTATAATATACACAGGGACTGCTATTCTCTATAATATACACAGTGACTGCTGTTGTCTATAATGTACACAGATGCTGCTATTCTCTATAATATACACAGGGGCTGCTATTCTCCATAATACACACAGGGGCTGCTATTCTCTATAATACACACAGGGACTGCTATTCTCTATAATATACACAGGGGCTGCGATTCACTGTAATATACACAGGCACTGCAATTCTCTACAATATACACAGGGGCGGCTATTGTCTATAATGTACACAGGGGCTGCTAATCTCTATAATACACACAGGGGCTGTTATTCTCTATAATATACGCAGGTGCTGCTATTCTCTACAATATACACAGGGGCTGCGATTCTCTATAATATACGCAGGTGCTGCTATTCTCTACTATATACACAGGGGCTGCTATTTTATATAATATACACAGGGGCTGCTACTGTCTATTAAATACACAGTGGCTGCTATTCCCTACAATATAGACAGGGCCTGCTATTATCTATAGCATAAAGAGGGACTGCTATTGTCTATAATATACACAGGGGCCGCTACTCTCTATAATACACACAGGGACTGCTATTATCTATAATATACACAGGGACTGCTATTCTCTATAATATACACAGGGGCTGCTATTCTCTATATTATACACAGAGGCAGCTAATCTCTATAATATACACAGGGACTGCTTTTTTCTATAATACACACAGGGTCTGTTATTCGTTATAATATACACAGGGGCTGCAATTCTCTATAATAAACACATGGGCTGCTATTCACTATAATATACAAAGGCGCTGCTATTCTCTATAATAAACACAGGGGCTGCTATTCACTATAATATACAAAGGCGCTGCTATTCTCTATAATACATACAGGGGCTACTATTCTCTATAATACACACAGGGGCTGCTATTCATTCTAATATACACAGGTGCTGCTATGCTCTATAATAGACACATGGGCTGCAATTCTCTATGATGTACACAGGGACGGCTACTCTCTATAATACACACAGGGACTCCTATACACTATAATATACACAGGGACTGCAATTCTCTATAATATACACAGGGACTGCTATTCTCTATAATATACACAGGGACTGCTATTCTCTATAATATACACAGGGGCTGCTATTCTCTATAATATAAAAAGAGGCTGCTACTCTGAATAATATACACAGGTGCTGCTATTCTCTATAACAGAAAAAGAGGCTGCTACTCTCATTAATATACACAGGGACTGCTATTCTCTACAATATACACAGGGGCTGCTATTCTCTATAATATACACAGGGAATGCTCTTCTCTACAATATACACAGGGGCTGCTATTCTCTACAATATACACAGGGGCTGCCATTCTCTGTAATATACACAGGCACTGCTACTCTCTATAATATACACAGGGACTGCTATTCTCTATAATATACACAGGGACTGCTATTCTCTATAATATACAGAGGGGCTGCTATTCTCTATAATATACACAGGGACTGCTATTCTCTATTATATACACAGGGACTGCTATTCTCTATAACATACACAGGGACTGCTATTCTCTATAATATACACAGGGGCTGCTATTCTCTATAATACACACAGGGGCTGTTATTCTCTATAATATACACAGGGGCTGCTATTCTCTATAATAAACACCGGGACTGCTATTCTGTATAATATACACAGGGGCTGCTATTCTCTATAATATACACAGGGGCTGCTATTCTCTATAATATACACAGGGGCTGCTATTTTCTATAATATACACAGGGACTGCTATTCTCTATAATACACACAGGGGCTGCTATTCTCTACAATATACACAGGGACTGCTATTCTCTATAATATACACAGGGGCTGCTATTCTCTATAAGATACACAGATGCTGCTATTCTCTATAATATACACAGGGGCTGCTATTCTCTATAATATACACATGGGCTGCTATTCTCTATAATATACACAGGGGCTGCTATTCTCTATAATATACACAGATGCTGCTATTCTCTATAATATACACAGGGACTGCTATTCTCTATAATATACACAGGGACTGCTATTCTCTATAATATACACAGGGACTGCTATTCTCTATAATATACACAGGGGCTGCTATTCTATATAATATACACAGGGACTGATATTCTCTATAATTTAAACAGGGGCTGCTATTCTCTATAATATACACAGGGACTGCTATTCTCTATAATATACACAGGGACTGCTTTTCTCTATAATATACACAGGGACTGCTATTCTCTATAATGTACACAGGGGCTGCTATTCTCTATAATATACACAGGGACTGATATTCTCTATAATATACACAGGGGCTGCTATTCTCTATAATATACACAGGGACTGCTATTCTCTATAATATACACAGGGGCTGCTATTCTCTATAATATACACAGGGACTGCTATTATCTATAATATACACAGGGACTGCTTTTCTCTATAATATTCACAGGGACTGCTATTCTCTATATTATGTACAGGGGCTGCTATTCTTTATAATATATACAGGGGCTGCTATTATCAATATTTTACACATGGACTGCTCTTGTCTATAACATGCACAGGGGCAGCTATTCTCTATTATATACATAGGGGCTGCTATTCTCTACAATATACACAAGCGCAGCTATTTTATATAATATGCACAGGGGCTGCTACAGTCTATAAAATTCACAGTGGCTGCTATTCCCTACAATATAGAAGGGCCTGATATTATCTATAACATAAAGAGGGACTGCTATTGTCTATAATATACACAATGGCTGCTATTCTCTATAATATACACAGGGGCGGCTAATCTCTATAATATACACAGGGACTGCCATTCTCTATAATGTACACAGGGGCTGCTACTCTCTATAATACACACAGGGGCTGCTATTCTCTATAATACACACAGGGGCTGCTATTCAATATAATATACACAGCGGCTGCTATTCTCTATAATATACACAGGTGCTGCTATGCTCTATAATAGACACATGGGCTGCAATTCTCTATGATGTACACAGGGACGGCTACTCTCTATAATACACACAGGGACTCCTATACACTATAATATACACAGGGACTGCAATTCTCTATAATATACACAGGGACTGCTATTCTCTATAATATACACAGGGACTGCTATTCTCTATAATATACACAGGGGCTGCTATTCTCTATAATATAAAAAGAGGCTGCTACTCTGAATAATATACACAGGTGCTGCTATTCTCTATAACATAAAAAGAGGCTGCTACTCTCATTAATATACACAGGGACTGCTATTCTCTACAATATACACAGGGGCTGCTATTCTCTATAATATACACAGGGAATGCTCTTCTCTACAATATACACAGGGGCTGCTATTCTCTACAATATACACAGGGGCTGCCATTCTCTGTAATATACACAGGCACTGCTACTCTCTATAATATACACAGGGACTGCTATTCTCTATAATATACACAGGGACTGCTATTCTCTATAATATACAGAGGGGCTGCTATTCTCTATAATATACACAGGGACTGCTATTCTCTATTATATACACAGGGACTGCTATTCTCTATAACATACACAGGGACTGCTATTCTCTATAATATACACAGGGGCTGCTATTCTCTATAATACACACAGGGGCTGTTATTCTCTATAATATACACAGGGGCTGCTATTCTCTATAATAAACACCGGGACTGCTATTCTGTATAATATACACAGGGGCTGCTATTCTCTATAATATACACAGGGGCTGCTATTCTCTATAATATACACAGGGGCTGCTATTTTCTATAATATACACAGGGACTGCTATTCTCTATAATACACACAGGGGCTACTATTCTCTATAATACACACAGGGGCTGCTATTCATTATAATATACACAGGTGCTGCTATGCTCTATATTAGACACATGGGCTGCAATTCTCTATGATGTACACAGGGACGGCTACTCTCTATAATACACACAGGGACTCCTATACACTATAATATACACAGGGACTGCAATTCTCTATAATATACACAGGGACTGCTATTCTCTATAATATACACAGGGACTGCTATTCTCTATAATATACACAGGGGCTGCTATTCTCTATAATATAAAAAGAGGCTGCTACTCTGAATAATATACACAGGTGCTGCTATTCTCTATAACATAAAAAGAGGCTGCTACTCTCATTAATATACACAGGGACTGCTATTCTCTACAATATACACAGGGGCTGCTATTCTCTATAATATACACAGGGAATGCTCTACTCTACAATATACACAGGGGCTGCTATTCTCTACAATATACACAGGGGCTGCCATTCTCTGTAATATACACAGGCACTGCTACTCTCTATAATATACACAGGGACTGCTATTCTCTATAATATACACAGGGACTGCTATTCTCTATAATATACAGAGGGGCTGCTATTCTCTATAATATACACAGGGACTGCTATTCTCTATTATATACACAGGGACTGCTATTCTCTATAACATACACAGGGACTGCTATTCTCTCTAATATACACAGGGGCTGCTATTCTCTATAATACACACAGGGGCTGTTATTCTCTATAATATACACAGGGGCTGCTATTCTCTATAATAAACACCGGGACTGCTATTCTGTATAATATACACAGGGGCTGCTATTCTCTATAATATACACAGGGGCTGCTATTCTCTATAATATACACAGGGGCTGCTATTTTCTATAATATACACAGGGACTGCTATTCTCTATAATACACACAGGGGCTGCTATTCTCTACAATATACACAGGGACTACTATTCTCTATAATATACACAGGGGCTGCTATTCTCTATAAGATACACAGATGCTGCTATTCTCTATAATATACACAGGGGCTGCTATTCTCTATAATATACACATGGGCTGCTATTCTCTATAATATACACAGGGGCTGCTATTCTCTATAATATACACAGATGCTGCTATTCTCTATAATATACACAGGGACTGCTATTCTCTATAATATACACAGGGACTGCTATTCTCTATAATATACACAGGGACTGCTATTCTCTATAATATACACAGGGGCTGCTATTCTATATAATATACACAGGGACTGATATTCTCTATAATATACACAGGGGCTGCTATTCTCTATAATATACACAGGGACTGCTATTCTCTATAATATACACAGGGACTGCTTTTCTCTATAATATACACAGGGACTGCTATTCTCTATAATGTACACAGGGGCTGCTATTCTCTATAATATGCACAGGGACTGATATTCTCTATAATATACACAGGGGCTGCTATTCTCTATAATATACACAGGGACTGCTATTCTCTATAATATAGACAGGGGCTGCTATTCTCTATAATATACACAGGGACTGCTATTATCTATAATATACACAGGGACTGCTTTTCTCTATAATATTCACAGGGACTGCTATTCTCTATATTATATACAGGGGCTGCTATTCTTTATAATATATACAGGGGCTGCTATTATCAATATTTTACACATGGACTGCTCTTGTCTATAACATGCACAGGGGCAGCTATTCTCTATTATATACATAGGGGCTGCTATTCTCTACAATATACACAAGCGCAGCTATTTTATATAATATGCACAGGGGCTGCTACAGTCTATAAAATACACAGTGGCTGCTATTCCCTACAATATAGAAGGGCCTGATATTATCTATAACATAAAGAGGGACTGCTATTGTCTATAATATACACAATGGCTGCTATTCTCTATAATATACACAGGGGCGGCTAATCTCTATAATATACACAGGGACTGCCATTCTCTATAATGTACACAGGGGCTGCTACTCTCTATAATACACACAGGGGCTGCTATTCTCTATAATACACACAGGGGCTGCTATTCAATATAATATACACAGCGGCTGCTATTCTCTATAATATACACAGGGTCTGCTATTCTCTATAATATACACAGGGGCTGCTATTCTCTATAATATACACAGGGACTGCTATTCTCTATATTATACACAGGGACTGCTATTCACTCTAATATACACAGGGGCTGCTATTCTCTATAATATACACAGGGGCTGCTATTCTCTATAATATACACAGGGGCTGCAATTCTCTATAATAAACAAAAGGGCTGCAATTCTCTATAATACACACAGGGTCTGCTATTCTCTATAATATACGCAATGGCTGCTATTCACTACAATATACACAGGCACTGCTATTCTCTATAATATACACAGGCACTGCTATTCTCTATAATATACACAGGCACTGCTATTCTCTATAATATACACAGGGACTGCTATTTTCTATAATATACACAGGGACTGCTATTCTCTATAATATACACAGTGACTGCTGTTGTCTATAATGTACACAGATGCTGCTATTCTCTATAATATACACAGGGACTGCTATTCTCTATAATATACACAGGGACTGCTATTCTCTATAATATACACAGTGACTGCTGTTGTCTATAATGTACACAGATGCTGCTATTCTCTATAATATACACAGGGGCTGCTATTCTCCATATTACACTCAGGGGCTGCTATTCTCTATAATATACAGAAGGACTGCTATTCTCTATAATATACACAGGGGCTGCTATTCTCTATAATATAAACAGGGGCTGCTATTCTCTATAATATACAGAGGGGCTGCTATTCTCCATTATATACACAGGGGCTGCTATTCTCTATAATATACACAGGGTCTGTTGTTCCCAGTAATACACACAGGGGCTGTTATTCTCTATAATATACGCAGGTGCTGCTATTCTCTACAATATACACAGGGACTGCTATTCTCTATAATACGCACAGGCTGCTATTCTCTATAATATACACAGGTGCTGTGATTCACTATAATATAGACAGGACCTGCTATTATCTATAACATAAAGAGGGACTGCTATTGTCTATAATATACACAGGGGCCGCTACTCTCTATAATACACACAGGGGCTGCTATTCTCTATAATACACACAGGGGCTGCTATTGATTATAATATACACATGGGCTGCTATTCTCTATAATACACACAGGGTCTGTTATTCTCTATAATATACACAGGGGCTGCAATTCTCTATAATAAACAAAAGGGCTGCAATTCTCTATAATACACACAGGGTCTGCTATTCTCTATAATATACACAATGGCTGCTATTCACTACAATATACACAGGCACTGCTATTCTCTATAATATACACAGGCACTGCTATTCTCTATAATATACACAGGGGCTGCGATTCACTGTAATATACACAGGCACTGCAATTCTCTATAATATACACAGGGGCTGCTATTCTGTATAATACACACAGGGTCTGCTATTGTCTATAATGTACACAGGGTCTGCTATTCTCTATAATACACACAGGGTCTGTTATTCCCTATAATACACACAGGGTCTGCTATTGTCTATAATATACACAAGGTCTGCTAATCTCCATAATACACACAGGGTATGTTATTCCCTATAATACACACAGGGTCTGCTATTGTCTATAATATACACAAGGGCTGCTAATCTCCATAATACACACAGGGGCTGTTATTCTCTATAATATACGCAGGTGCTGCTATTCTCTATAATATACACAGGGGCTGCGATTCTCTATAATATGCGCAGGTGCTGCTATTCTCTATAATATTCACAGGGGCTGCTATTTTATATAATATACACAGGGGCTGCTACTGTCTATTAAATACACAGTGGCTGCTATTCCCTACAATATAGACAGGGCCTGCTATTATCTATAACATAAAGAGGGACTGCTATTGTCTATAATATACACAGGGGCTGCTACTCTCTATAATACACACAGGGGCTGCTATTCTCTATAATACACACAGAGGCTGCTATTGACTATAATATACACAGGGGCTGCTATTCTCTATAATAAACAAAAGGGCTGCAATTCTCTATAATACACACAGGGTCTGCTATTCTCTATAATATACGCAATGGCTGCTATTCACTATAATATACACAGGCACTGCTATTCTCTATAATATACACAGGCACTGCTATTCTCTATAATATACACAGGCACTGCTATTCTCTATAATATACACAGGCACTGCTATTCTCTATAATATACACAGGGGCTGCGATTCACTGTAATATACACAGGCACTGCAATTCTCTATAATATACACAGGGGCTGCTATTCTGTATAATACACACAGGGTCTGTTATTCCCTATAATACACACAGGGTCTGCTATTGTCTATAATATACACAAGGGCTGCTAATCTCCATAATACACACAGGTGCTGCTATTCTCTACAATATACACAGTGGCTGCGATTCTCTATAATATACACAGGTGCTGCTATTCTCTATAATATACACAGGGGCTGCTATTCTCTATAATATACACAGGGGCTGCTATTCTCTATAATATACACAGGGACTGCTATTCTCTATAATATACACAGGAGCTGCTATTCACTATAATATACACAGGGGCTGCGATTCTCTATAAAATGCGCAGGAGCTGCTATTCTCTACAATATACACAGGGGCTGCTATTTTATATAATATACACAGGGGCTGCCACTGTCTATTAAATACACAGTGGCTGCTATTCCCTACAATATAGACAGGGCCTGCTATTATCTATAACATAAAGAGGGACTGCTATTGTCTATAATATACACAGGGGCCGCTACTCTCTATAATACACACAGGGACTGCTATTATCTATAATATACATAGGGACTGCTATTCTCTATAATATACACAGGGGCTGCTATTCTCTATATTACACACAGGGGCAGCTAATCTCTATAATATACACAGGGACTGCTTTTTTCTATAATACACACAGGGTCTGTTATTCGCTATAATATACACAGGGGCTGCTATTCTCTATAATAAACACAGGGGCTGCTATTCACTATAATATACAAAGGCGCTGCTATTCTCTATAATAAACACAGGGGCTGCTATTCACTATAATATACAAAGGCGCTGCTATTCTCTATAATACATACAGGGGCTACTATTCTCTATAATACACACAGGGGCTGCTATTCATTATAATATACACAGGTGCTGCTATGCTCTATAATAGACACATGGGCTGCAATTCTCTATGATGTACACAGGGACGGCTACTCTCTATAATACACACAGGGACTCCTATACACTATAATATACACAGGGACTGCAATTCTCCATAATATACACAGGGACTGCTATTCTCTATAATATACACAGGGACTGCTATTCTCTATAATATGCACAGGGGCTGCTATTCTCTGTAATATAAAAAGAGGCTGCTACTCTGAATAATATACACAGGTGCTGCTATTCTCTAAAACATAAAAAGAGGCTGCTACTCTCATTAATATACACAGGGACTGCTATTCTCTACAATATACACAGGGGCTGCTATTCTCTCTAATATACTCAGGGACTGCTATTCTCTATAATATACACAGGGGCTGCTATTCTCTATAATATACACAGGGACTGCTCTTCTCTACAATATACACAGGGGCTGCTATTCTCTACAATATACACAGGGGCTGCCATTCTCTGTAATATACACAGGCACTGCTATTCTCTACAATATGCACAGGGACTGCTATTCTCTATTATATACACAGGGACTGCTATTCTCTATAATACACACAGGGACTGCTATTCTCTATAACATACACAGATGCTGCTATTCTCTATAATATACACAGGGACTGCTATTCTCTATAATATACACAGGGGCTGCTATTCTCTATAACATACGCAGGGACTGCTATTCTCTATAATATACACAGGGACTGCTATTCTGTATTGTATACACAGGGACTGCTATTCTCTATAATATACACAGGGACTGCTATTTTCTATAATATACACAGGGACTGCTATTCTCTATAATATACACAGTGACTGCTGTTGTCTATAATGTACACAGATGCTGCTATTCTCTATAATATACACAGGGACTGCTATTCTCTATAATATACACAGGGACTGCTATTCTCTATAATATACACAGTGACTGCTGTTGTCTATAATGTACACAGATGCTGCTATTCTCTATAATATACACAGGGACTGCTATTCTCTATAATATACACAGGGACTGCTATTCTCTATTATATACACAGGGACTGCTATTCTCTATAATATACACAGGGACTGCTATTCTCTATAATATACACAGGGGCTGCTATTCTCTATAATATACACAGGGGCTGCTATTCTCTATAATATACACAGGGGCTGCTATTCTCTATAACATACAGAGGGACTGCTATTCTCTATAATATACACAGGGACTGCTATTCTCTATAATATACACAGATGCAGCTATTCTCTATAATATACACAGGGGCTGCTATTCTCTATAACATACAGAGGGACTGCTATTCTCTATAATATACACAGGGACTGCTATTCTCTATAATATACACAGGGGCTGCTATTCTCTATAATATACACAGGGACTGCTATTCTCTATAATATACACAGGGGCTGCTATTCTCTGTAATATACACAGGAGCTGCTATTCTCTATAATATACTCAGGGACTGCTATTCTCTATAATATACACAGGGGCTGCTATTCTCTATAATATACACAGGGACTGCTATTCTCTATAATATACACAGGGACTGCTATTCTCTATAATATACACAGGGGCTGCTATTCTCTATAATACACACAGGAGCTGCTATTCTCTATAATATACACAGGGACTGCTATTCTCTTCAATATACACAGGGACTGCTATTCCCTATAATATACACAGGGACTGCTATTCTCTATAATATACACAGGGACTGCTATTCTCTTCAATATACACAGGGACTGTTATTCTCTATAATATATACAGAGGGGCTGCTATTCTCTATAATATACACAGGGACTGCTATTCTCTATAATATACACACGGACTGCTCTTGTCTATAACATGCACAGGGGCTGCTATTCTCTATTATATACATAGGGGCTGCGATTCTCTACAATATACACAGGGACTGCTATTCTCTATAATATACACAGGGACTGCTACAGTCTATAAAATACACAGTGGCTGCTATTCCCTACAATATAGACAGGGCCTGCTATTATCTATAATATAAAGAGGGACTGCTATTGTCTATAATATACACAGGGGCTGCTATTCTCTATAATATACACAAGGGCGGCTAATCTCGATAATATACACAGGGACTGCTAGTCTCTATAATAAATACTGGGGCTGCTATTCTCTATAATACACACAGGGGCTGCAATTCTCTATAATAAACAAAAGGGCTGCAATTCTCTATAATACACACAGGGTCTGCTATTCTCTATAATGTACACAATGGCTGCTATTCACTATAATATACACAGGCACTGCTATTCTCTATAATATACACAGGGACTGCTATTCACTGTAATATACACAGGCACTGCAATTCTCAATAATATACACAGGGGCTGCTATTCTGTATAATACACACAGGGTCTGCTATTGTCTATAATGTACACAGGGGCTGCTAATCTCTATAATACACACAGGGTCTGTTATTCCCTATAATACACACAGGGTCTGCTATTGTCTATAATATACACAGGGGCTGCTAATCTCTATAATACACACAGGGGCTGCTATTCTCTATAATATACACAGGGGCTGCTATTCTCTATAATATACACAGGGACTGCTATTCTCTATAATACACACAGGTGCTGCTATTCTCTAAAATATACACAGGGGCTGCTATTCTCTATAATATACACAGGGGCTGCGATTCTCTATAATATACACAGGGACTGCTATTCTCTATAATATACACAGGGACTGCTATTCTCTATAATATACACAGGGACTGCTATTCTCTATAATATACACAGGTGCTGCGATTCTCTATAAAATGCGCAGGTGCTGCTATTCTCTGTAATATACACAGGGGCTGCGATTCACTTTAATATGCGCAGGTGCTGCTATTCTCTACAATATACACAGGGGCTGCTATTTTATATAATATACACAGGGGCTGCTACTGTCTATAATATACACAGGGACTGCTATTCTCCATAATATACACAGGGACTGCTATTCTCTATAATATACACAGGGGCAGCTAATCTATAATATACACAGGGACTGCTTTTTTCTATAATACACACAGGGTCTGTTATTCTCTATAATATACACAGGGGCTGCAATTCTCTATAATAAACACAGGGGCTGGTATTCTCTATAATATACACAGTGACTACTATTCTCTATAATATACACAGGGGCTGCTATTCTCTATAATATACACAGTGACTGCTATTCTCTATAATATACACAGGGGCTGTTATTCTCTATAATATACACAGTGACTGCTATTCTCTATAATATACACAGTGACTGCTATTCTCTATAATACACACAGGGGCTGCTATTCTCTATAATATACACAGGGACTCCTATACACTATAATATACACAGGTGCTGTTATTCTCTACAATATACACAGGGGCTGCTATTCTCTATAATATACACAGGGACTGCTATTCTCTACAATATACACAGGGGCTGCTATTCTCTATAATATACACAGGGACTGCTATTCTCTACAATATACACAGGGACTGCTATTCTCTATAATATACACAGGGGCTGCTATTAACTATTTTTTACACATTGAGTGCTCATACCTATAACATCCTCAGGGGATGCTTTTCTCTATTATATACACAGTGGCTGCTATTCCCCACAATATAGACAGGGCCTGCTATTATCTATAACATAAAGAGGGACTGCTATTGTCTATAATATACACAGGGGCCGCTACTCTCTATAATACACACAGGGGCTGCTATTCTCTATAATACACACAGGGGCTGCTATTGATTATAATATACACATGGGCTGCTATTCTCTATAATACACACAGGGACTGTTATTCTGTATAATATACACAGGGGCTGCAATTCTCTATAATAAACAAAAGGGCTGCAATTCTCTATAATACACACAGGGTCTGCTATTCTCTATAATATACACAATGGCTGCTATTCTCTATAATATACACAGGCACTGCTATTCTCTATAATATACACAGGCACTGCTATTCTCTATAATATACACAGGGGCTGCGATTCACTGTAATATACACAGGCACTGCAATTCTCTATAATATACACAGGAGCTGCTATTCTGTATAATACACACAGGGTCTGCTATTGTCTATAATGTACACAGGGGCTGCTATTCTCTATAATACACACAGGGTCTGTTATTCCCTATAATACACACAGGGTCTGCTATTGTCTTTAATATACACAAGGGCTGCTAATCTCCATAATACACACAGGGTCTGTTATTCCCTATAATACACATAGGGTCTGCTATTGTCTATAATATACACAAGGGCTGCTAATCTCCATAATACACACAGGGACTGCTATTCTCTATAATATACGCAGGTGCTGATATTCTCTACAATATACACAGGTGCTGCTATTCTCTACAATATACACAGGGGCTGCGATTCTCTATAATATACACAGGGACTGCTATTCTCTATAATATACACAGGGGCTGCGATTCTCTATAATATGCGCAGGTGCTGCTATTCTCTATAATATACACAGGGGCTGCTATTTTATATAATATACACAGGGGCTGCTACTGTCTATTAAATACACAGTGGCTGCTATTCCCTACAATATAGACAGGGCCTGCTATTATCTATAACATTAAGAGGGACTGCTATTGTCTATAATATACACAGGGTCTGCTACTCTCTATAATACACACAGGGGCTGCTATTCTCTATAATATACACAGGGGCTGCAATTCTCTATAATAAACAAAAGGGCTGCAATTCTCTATAATACACACAGGGTCTGCTATTCTCTATAATATACGCAATGGCTGCTATTCACTACAATATACACAGGCACTGCTATTCTCTATAATATACACAGGCACTGCTATTCTCTATAATATACACAGGCACTGCTATTCTCTAAAATATACACAGGCACTGCTATTCTCTATAATATACACAGCGGCTGCGATTCACTGTAATATACACAGGCACTGCAATTCTCTACAATATACACAGGGGCGGCTATTGTCTATAATGTACACAGGGGCTGCTAATCTCTATAATACACACAGGGGCTGTTATTCTCTATAATATACGCAGGTGCTGCTATTCTCTACAATATACACAGGGGCTGCGATTCTCTATAATATACGCAGGTGCTGCTATTCTCTACTATATACACAGGGGCTGCTATTTTATATAATATACACAGGGGCTGCTACTGTCTATTAAATACACAGTGGCTGCTATTCCCTACAATATAGACAGGGCCTGCTATTATCTATAACATAAAGAGGGACTGCTATTGTCTATAATATACACAGGGGCCGCTACTCTCTATAATACACACAGGGACTGCTATTATCTATAATATACACAGGGACTGCTATTCTCTATAATATACACAGGGGCTGCTGTTCTCTATATTATACACAGAGGCAGCTAATCTCTATAATATACACAGGGACTGCTTTTTTCTATAATACACACAGGGTCTGTTATTCGTTATAATATACACAGGGGCTGCAATTCTCTATAATAAACACATGGGCTGCTATTCACTATAATATACAAAGGCGCTGCTATTCTCTATAATAAACACAGGGGCTGCTATTCACTATAATATACAAAGGCGCTGCTATTCTCTATAATACATACAGGGGCTACTATTCTCTATAATACACACAGGGGCTGTTATTCATTATAATATACACAGGTGCTGCTATGCTCTATAATAGACACATGGGCTGCTATTCTCTATAATATACACAGGGACTGCTATTCTCTATAATATACACAGGGACTGCTATTCTCTATATTATACACAGGGGCTGCTATTCTCTATAATATACACAGGGACTGCTATTCTCTATAATACACACAGGTGCTGCTATTCTCTATAATATACACAGGGGCTGCTATTCTCTATAATATACACAGGGGCTGCGATTCTCTATAATATACACAGGGACTGCTATTCTCTATAATATACACAGGGACTGCTATTCTCTATAATATACACAGGGACTGCAATTCTCTATAATATACACAGGTGCTGCGATTCTCTATAAAATGCGCAGGTGCTGCTATTCTCTGTAATATACACAGGGGCTGCGATTCACTTTAATATGCGCAGGGGCTGCTATTCTCTACTATATACACAGGGGCTGCTATTTTATATAATATACACAGGGGCTGCTACTGTCTATAATATACACAGGGACTGCTATTCTCTATAATATACACAGGGGCAGCTAATCTATAATATACACAGGGACTGCTTTTTTCTATAATACACACAGGGTCTGTTATTCTCTATAATATACACAGGGGCGGCAATTCTCTATAATAAACACAGGGGCTGGTATTCTCTATAATATACATAGTGACTACTATTCTCTATAATATACACAGGGGCTGCTATTCTCTATAATATACACAGTGACTGCTATTCTCTATAATATACACAGGGGCTGTTATTCTCTATAATATACACAGTGACTGCTATTCTCTATAATATACACAGGGGCTGCTATTCACTATAATATACACAATGGCTGCTATTCACTACAATATACACAGGCACTGCTATTCTCTATAATATACACAGGCACTGCTATTCTCTATAATATACACAGGGGCTGCGATTCACTGTAATATACACAGGCACTGCAATTCTCTATAATATACACAGGGGCTGCTATTCTGTATAATACACACAGGGTCGGCTATTGTCTATAATGTACACAGGGTCTGCTATTCTCTATAATACACACAGGGTCTGTTATTCCCTATAATACACACAGGGTCTGCTATTGTCTATAATATACACAAGGTCTGCTAATCTCCATAATACACACAGGGTATGTTATTCCCTATAATACACACAGGGTCTGCTATTGTCTATAATATACACAAGGGCTGCTAATCTCCATAATACACACAGGGGCTGTTATTCTCTATAATATACGCAGGTGCTGCTATTCTCTATAATATACACAGGGGCTGCGATTCTCTATAATATGCGCAGGTGCTGCTATTCTCTATAATATTCACAGGGGCTGCTATTTTATATAATATACACAGGGGCTGCTACTGTCTATTAAATACACAGTGGCTGCTATTCCCTACAATATAGACAGGGCCTGCTATTATCTATAACATAAAGAGGGACTGCTATTGTCTATAATATACACAGGGGCTGCTACTCTCTATAATACACACAGGGGCTGCTATTCTCTATAATACACACAGAGGCTGCTATTGACTATAATATACACAGGGGCTGCTATTCTCTATAATAAACAAAAGGGCTGCAATTCTCTATAATACACACAGGGTCTGCTATTCTCTATAATATACGCAATGGCTGCTATTCACTATAATATACACAGGCACTGCTATTCTCTATAATATACACAGGCACTGCTATTCTCTATAATATACACAGGCACTGCTATTCTCTATAATATACACAGGCACTGCTATTCTCTATAATATACACAGGGGCTGCGATTCACTGTAATATACACAGGCACTGCAATTCTCTATAATATACACAGGGGCTGCTATTCTGTATAATACACACAGGGTCTGTTATTCCCTATAATACACACAGGGTCTGCTATTGTCTATAATATACACAAGGGCTGCTAATCTCCATAATACACACAGGTGCTGCTATTCTCTACAATATACACAGTGGCTGCGATTCTCTATAATATACACAGGTGCTGCTATTCTCTATAATATACACAGGGGCTGCTATTCTCTATAATATACACAGGGGCTGCTATTCTCTATAATATACACAGGGACTGCTATTCTCTATAATATACACAGGAGCTGCTATTCACTATAATATACACAGGGGCTGCGATTCTCTATAAAATGCGCAGGAGCTGCTATTCTCTACAATATACACAGGGGCTGCTATTTTATATAATATACACAGGGGCTGCCACTGTCTATTAAATACACAGTGGCTGCTATTCCCTACAATATAGACAGGGCCTGCTATTATCTATAACATAAAGAGGGACTGCTATTGTCTATAATATACACAGGGGCCGCTACTCTCTATAATACACACAGGGACTGCTATTATCTATAATATACATAGGGACTGCTATTCTCTATAATATACACAGGGGCTGCTATTCTCTATATTACACACAGGGGCAGCTAATCTCTATAATATACACAGGGACTGCTTTTTTCTATAATACACACAGGGTCTGTTATTCGCTATAATATACACAGGGGCTGCTATTCTCTATAATAAACACAGGGGCTGCTATTCACTATAATATACAAAGGCGCTGCTATTCTCTATAATAAACACAGGGGCTGCTATTCACTATAATATACAAAGGCGCTGCTATTCTCTATAATACATACAGGGGCTACTATTCTCTATAATACACACAGGGGCTGCTATTCATTATAATATACACAGGTGCTGCTATGCTCTATAATAGACACATGGGCTGCAATTCTCTATGATGTACACAGGGACGGCTACTCTCTATAATACACACAGGGACTCCTATACACTATAATATACACAGGGACTGCAATTCTCCATAATATACAGAGGGACTGCTATTCTCTATAATATACACAGGGACTGCTATTCTCTATAATATGCACAGGGGCTGCTATTCTCTGTAATATAAAAAGAGGCTGCTACTCTGAATAATATACACAGGTGCTGCTATTCTCTAAAACATAAAAAGAGGCTGCTACTCTCATTAATATACACAGGGACTGCTATTCTCTATAATATACACAGGGGCTGCTATTCTCTCTAATATACGCAGGGACTGCTATTCTCTATAATATACACAGGGGCTGCTATTCTCTATAATATACACAGGGACTGCTCTTCTCTACAATATACACAGGGGCTGCTATTCTCTACAATATACACAGGGGCTGCCATTCTCTGTAATATACACAGGCACTGCTATTCTCTACAATATACACAGGGACTGCTATTCTCTATTATATACACAGGGACTGCTATTCTCTATAATACACACAGGGACTGCTATTCTCTATAACATACACAGATGCTGCTATTCTCTATAATATACACAGGGACTGCTATTCTCTATAATATACACAGGGGCTGCTATTCTCTATAACATACGCAGGGACTGCTATTCTCTATAATATACACAGGGACTGCTATTCTGTATTGTATACACAGGGACTGCTATTCTCTATAATATACACAGGGACTGCTATTTTCTATAATATACACAGGGACTGCTATTCTCTATAATATACACAGTGACTGCTGTTGTCTATAATGTACACAGATGCTGCTATTCTCTATAATATACACAGGGACTGCTATTCTCTATAATATACACAGGGACTGCTATTCTCTATAATATACACAGTGACTGCTGTTGTCTATAATGTACACAGATGCTGCTATTCTCTATAATATACACAGGGACTGCTATTCTCTATAATATACACAGGGACTGCTATTCTCTATTATATACACAGGGACTGCTATTCTCTATAATATACACAGGGACTGCTATTCTCTATAATATACACAGGGGCTGCTATTCTCTATAATATACACAGGGGCTGCTATTCTCTATAATATACACAGGGGCTGCTATTCTCTATAACATACAGAGGGACTGCTATTCTCTATAATATACACAGGGACTGCTATTCTCTATAATATACACAGATGCAGCTATTCTCTATAATATACACAGGGGCTGCTATTCTCTATAACATACAGAGGGACTGCTATTCTCTATAATATACACAGGGACTGCTATTCTCTATAATATACACAGTGGCTGCTATTCTCTATAATATACACAGGGACTGCTATTCTCTATAATATACACAGGGGCTGCTATTCTCTGTAATATACACAGGAGCTGCTATTCTCTATAATATACTCAGGGACTGCTATTCTCTATAATATACACAGGGGCTGCTATTCTCTATAATATACACAGGGACTGCTATTCTCTATAATATACACAGGGACTGCTATTCTCTATAATATACACAGGGGCTGCTATTCTCTATAATACACACAGGAGCTGCTATTCTCTATAATATACACAGGGACTGCTATTCTCTTCAATATACACAGGGACTGCTATTCCCTATAATATACACAGGGACTGCTATTCTCTATAATATACACAGGGACTGCTATTCTCTTCAATATACACAGGGACTGTTATTCTCTATAATATATACAGAGGGGCTGCTATTCTCTATAATATACACAGGGACTGCTATTCTCTATAATATACACACGGACTGCTCTTGTCTATAACATGCACAGGGGCTGCTATTCTCTATTATATACATAGGGGCTGCGATTCTCTACAATATACACAGGGACTGCTATTCTCTATAATATACACAGGGACTGCTACAGTCTATAAAATACACAGTGGCTGCTATTCCCTACAATATAGACAGGGCCTGCTATTATCTATAATATAAAGAGGGACTGCTATTGTCTATAATATACACAGGGGCTGCTATTCTCTATAATATACACAAGGGCGGCTAATCTCGATAATATACACAGGGACTGCTAGTCTCTATAATAAATACTGGGGCTGCTATTCTCTATAATACACACAGGGGCTGCAATTCTCTATAATAAACAAAAGGGCTGCAATTCTCTATAATACACACAGGGTCTGCTATTCTCTATAATGTACACAATGGCTGCTATTCACTATAATATACACAGGCACTGCTATTCTCTATAATATACACAGGCACTGCTATTCTCTATAATATACACAGGGACTGCTATTCACTGTAATATACACAGGCACTGCAATTCTCAATAATATACACAGGGGCTGCTATTCTGTATAATACACACAGGGTCTGCTATTGTCTATAATGTACACAGGGGCTGCTAATCTCTATAATACACACAGGGTCTGTTATTCCCTATAATACACACAGGGTCTGCTATTGTCTATAATATACACAGGGGCTGCTAATCTCTATAATACACACAGGGGCTGCTATTCTCTATAATATACACAGGGGCTGCTATTCTCTATAATATACACAGGGACTGCTATTCTCTATAATACACACAGGTGCTGCTATTCTCTATAATATACACAGGGGCTGCTATTCTCTATAATATACACAGGGGCTGCGATTCTCTATAATATACACAGGGACTGCTATTCTCTATAATATACACAGGGACTGCTATTCTCTATAATATACACAGGGACTGCTATTCTCTATAATATACACAGGTGCTGCGATTCTCTATAAAATGCGCAGGTGCTGCTATTCTCTGTAATATACACAGGGGCTGCGATTCACTTTAATATGCGCAGGTGCTGCTATTCTCTACAATATACACAGGGGCTGCTATTTTATATAATATACACAGGGGCTGCTACTGTCTATAATATACACAGGGACTGCTATTCTCTATAATATACACAGGGACTGCTATTCTCTATAATATACACAGGGGCAGCTAATCTATAATATACACAGGGACTGCTTTTTTCTATAATACACACAGGGTCTGTTATTCTCTATAATATACACAGGGGCTGCAATTCTCTATAATAAACACAGGGGCTGGTATTCTCTATAATATACACAGTGACTACTATTCTCTATAATATACACAGGGGCTGCTATTCTCTATAATATACACAGTGACTGCTATTCTCTATAATATACACAGGGGCTGTTATTCTCTATAATATACACAGTGACTGCTATTCTCTATAATATACACAGTGACTGCTATTCTCTATAATACACACAGGGGCTGCTATTCTCTATAATATACACAGGGGCTGCTATTCTCTATAATATACACAGGGGCTGTTATTCTCTACAATATACACAGGGGCTGCTATTCTCTATAATATACACAGGGACTGCTATTCTCTACAATATACACAGGGGCTGCTATTCTCTATAATATACACAGGGACTGCTATTCTCTACAATATACACAGGGACTGCTATTCTCTATAATATACACAGGGGCTGCTATTAACTATTTTTTACACATTGAGTGCTCATACCTATAACATCCTCAGGGGCTGCTTTTCTCTATTATATACACAGGGACTGCTATTCTCTATAACATAGACAGGGGCTGCTATTCTCCATTATATACACAGGAGCTGCTATTCTCTACAATATACACAGGGTCTGTTATTCCCTGTAATACACACAGGGGCTGTTATTCTCTATAATATACACAGGTGCTGCTATTCTCTACAATATACACAGGGGCTGCGATTCACTATAATATACACAGGGGCTGCGATTCTCTATAATATGCGCAGGTGCTGCTATTCTCTACAATATACACAGGGGCTGCTATTTTATATAATATACACAGGGGCTGCTACTGTCTATTAAATACACAGTGGCTGCTATTCCCCACAATATAGACAGGGCCTGCTATTATCTATAACATAAAGAGGGACTGCTATTGTCTATAATATACACAGGGGCCGCTACTCTCTATAATACACACAGGGGCTGCTATTCTCTATAATACACACAGGGGCTGCTATTGATTATAATATACACATGGGCTGCTATTCTCTATAATACACACAGGGACTGTTATTCTGTATAATATACACAGGGGCTGCAATTCTCTATAATAAACAAAAGGGCTGCAATTCTCTATAATACACACAGGGTCTGCTATTCTCTATAATATACACAATGGCTGCTATTCACTACAATATACACAGGGACTGCTATTTTCTATAATATACACAGGGACTGCTATTCTCTATAATATACACAGGCACAGCTATTCTCTATAATATACACAGGGGCTGCGATTCACTGTAATATACACAGGCACTGCAATTCTCTATAATATACACAGGAGCTGCTATTCTGTATAATACACACAGGGTCTGCTATTGTCTATAATGTACACAGGGGCTGCTATTCTCTATAATATACACAGGGGCTGCTATTCTCTATAATACACACAGGGGCTGCTATTCTCTATAATACACACAGGGACTGCTATTCTCTATAATATACACAGGGGCTGCGATTCACTGTAATATACACAGGCACTGCAATTCTCTACAATATACACAGGGGCGGCTATTGTCTATAATGTACACAGGGGCTGCTAATCTCTATAATACACACAGGGGCTGTTATTCTCTATAATATACGCAGGTGCTGCTATTCTCTACAATATACACAGGGGCTGCGATTCTCTATAATATACGCAGGTGCTGCTATTCTCTACTATATACACAGGGGCTGCTATTTTATATAATATACACAGGGGCTGCTACTGTCTATTAAATACACAGTGGCTGCTATTCCCTACAATATAGACAGGGCCTGCTATTATCTATAACATAAAGAGGGACTGCTATTGTCTATAATATACACAGGGGCCGCTACTCTCTATAATACACACAGGGACTGCTATTATCTATAGTATACACAGGGACTGCTATTCTCTATAATATACACAGGGGCTGCTATTCTCTATATTATACACAGAGGCAGCTAATCTCTATAATATACACAGGGACTGCTTTTTTCTATAATACACACAGGGTCTGTTATTCGTTATAATATACACAGGGGCTGCAATTCTCTATAATAAACACATGGGCTGCTATTCACTATAATATACAAAGGCGCTGCTATTCTCTATAATAAACACAGGGGCTGCTATTCACTATAATATACAAAGGCGCTGCTATTCTCTATAATACATACAGGGGCTACTATTCTCTATAATACACACAGGGGCTGCTATTCATTATAATATACACAGGTGCTGCTATGCTCTATAATAGACACATGGGCTGCAATTCTCTATGATGTACACAGGGACGGCTACTCTCTATAATACACACAGGGACTCCTATACACTATAATATACACAGGGACTGCAATTCTCTATAATATACACAGGGACTGCTATTCTCTATAATATACACAGGGACTGCTATTCTATAATATACACAGGGGCTGCTATTCTCTATAATATAAAAAGATGCTGCTACTCTGAATAATATACACAGGTGCTGCTATTCTCTATAACATAAAAAGAGGCTGCTACTCTCATTAATATACACAGGGACTGCTATTCTCTACAATATACACAGGGACTGCTATTCTCTATAACATGCACAGGGGCTGCTCTTCTCTATAATATACACAAGGACTGCTATTCTCTATAACATGCACAGGGGCTGCTATTCTCTATTATATACATAGGGGCTGCTATTCTCTACAATATACACAAGCGCAGCTATTTTATATAATATGCACAGGGGCTGCTACAGTCTATAAAATACACAGTGGCTGCTATTCCCTACAATATAGAAGGGCCTGCTATTATCTATAACATAAAGAGGGACTGCTATTGTCTATAATATACACAAGGGCTGCTATTCTCTATAATATACACAGGGGCGGCTAATCTCTATAATATACACAGGGACTGCCATTTTCTATAATGTACACAGGGGCTGCTACTCTCTACAATACACACAGGGGCTGCTATTCTCTATAATACACACAGGGGCTGCTATTCACTATAATATACACAGCGGCTGCTATTCTCTATAATATACACAGGGTCTGCTATTCTCTATAATATACACAGGGGCTGCTATTCTCTATAATATACACAGGGACTGCTATTCACTCTAATATACACAGGGGCTGCTATTCTCTATAATATACACAGGGGCTGCTATTTTATATAATATACACAGGGTCTGCTACTGTCTATTAAATACACAGTGGCTGCTATTCCCTACAATATAGACAGGGCCTGCTATTATCTATAACATAAAGAGGGACTGCTATTGTCTATAATATACACAGGGGCTGCTATTTTCTATAATATACACAGGGGCTGCTATTCTCTATAATACACACAGGGGCTGCTATTCTCTATAATACACACAGGGACTGCTATTCACTATAATCTACACAGGGGCTGCTATTCTCTATAATATACACAGGGGCTGCTATTCTCTATAATATACACAGGGACTGCTATTCACTATAATATACACAGGGGCTGCTATTCTCTATAATACACACAGGGTCTGTTTTTCTCTATAATACACACAGGGACTGCTATTCACTATAATATACACAGGGGCTGCTATTCTCTATAATATACACAGGGGCTGCTATTCTCTATAATATACACAGGGACTGCTATTCACTATAATATACACAGGGGCTGCAATTCTCTATAATAAACAAAAGGGCTGCAATTCTCTATAATACACACAGGGTCTGTTATTCTCTATAATATACGCAAAGGCTGCTATTCACTATAATATACACAGGCACTGCTATTCTCTATAATATACACAGGCACTGCTATTCTCTATAATATACACAGGGGCTGCGATTGACTGTAATATACACAGGCACTGCAATTCTCTATAATATACACAGGGGCTGCTATTCTGTATAATACACACAGGGTCTGCTATTGTCTATAATGGACACAGGGGCTGCTAATCTCTATAATACACACAAAGGTCTGTTATTCCCTATAATACACACAGGGTCTGCTATTGTCTATAATATACACAAGGGCTGCTAATCTCCATAATACACACAGGGGCTGTTATTCTCTATAATACACACAGGGGCTGCGATTCACTATAATATACACAGGGGCTGCGATTCTCCTTAAAATGCGCAGCTGCTGCTAGTCTCTACAATATACACAAGGGCTGCTATTTTATATAATATGCACAGGGGCTGCTACTGCCTATTAAATACACAGTGGCTGCTATTCCCTACAATATAGACAGGGCCTACTATTATCTATAACATATAAGAGGGACTGCTATTGTCTATAATATACACAGGGGCTGCTATTCTCTATAATATACACAGGGGCAGCTAATCTCTATAATATACACAGGGACTGCTTTTTTCTATAATACACACAGGGTCTGTTATTCGCTATAATATACAAAGGGGCTGCAATTCTCTATAATAAACACAGGGGCTGCTATTCACTATAATATACAAAGGCGCTGCTATTCTCTATAATACATACAGGGGCTACTATTCTCTATAATACACACAGGGGCTGCTATTCATTATAATATACACAGGTGCTGCTATGCTCTATAATAGACACATGGGCTGCTATTCTCTATAATATACACAGGCGCTGCTATTCTCTATAATATACACAGGGGCTGCTATTCTCTATAATATACACAGGGGCTAGTATTCTCTATAACATAAAAAGAGGCTGCTACTCTCAATAATATACACAGGGACTGCTATTCTCTACAATATACACAGGGGCTGCTATTCTCTACAATATACACAGGGACTGCTATTCTCTATAACAGACACAGGTCTGCTATTCTCTATAATATACACAGGGACTGCTATTCTCTATAATATACACAGGGACTGCTATTCTCTATAATACACACAGGGACTGCTATTCTCTATAATATAGACAGGGGCTGCTATTCTCCATTATATACACAGGGGCTGCTATTCTCTACTACATAAACAGATGCTGCTATTCTCTATAATATACACAGGGGCTGTTATTCACTGTAATATACACAGGCACTGCTATTCTCTATACTATACACAGGCACTGCAATTCTCTATAATATACACAGGGGCTGTTATTCTGTATAATACACACAGGGTCTGCTATTGTCTATAATATACACAGGGGCTGCTAATCTCTATAATACAGACAGGGTCTGTTATTCTCTTTAATATACACAGGGGCTGCAATTCTCTATAATACAAACAGAGACTGCTATTGTCTATAATGAACACAGGGGCTGCTATTCTCTATAATATACACAGGGACTGCTATTCTCTATAATATACACAGGTGCTGCTATTCTCTATAATATACACAGTGACTGCTATTCTCTATAATATACACAGGGACTGCTATTCTCTATAATATACACAGTGACTGCTATTGTCTATAATGAACACAGGCGCTGCTATTCTCTATAATATACACAGGGACTTCTATTCTCTATAATATACACAGGTGCTGCTATTCTCTACAATATACACAGTGACTGCTATTTTATATAATATACACAGGGAATGCTACTGTCTATTAAATACACAGTGGCTGCTATTCTCTACAATATAGACAGGGCCTGCTATTATCTATAACATAAAGAGGGACTGCTATTGTCTCTAATATACACAGGGACAGCTATTTTCTTTAATGTACACAGGGGCTGCTACTCTCTATAATACACAAAGGGTCTGCTATTCTCTATAATATACACAGGCGCTGCTATTCTCTATAATATACTCAGGGGCTGCTATTCAATATAATATACACAGGCACTGCTATTCTCTATAATATACTCAGGGGCTGTTATTCTCTATAATACACACAGGGGCTGCAATTCTCTATAATACACACAGGGTCTGCTATTCTCTATAATATACACAATGGCTGCTATTCACTATAATATACACAGGCACTGCAATTCTCTATAATATACACAGGGGCTGCTATTCTGTATAATACACGCAGGTTCTGCTATTCTCTATAATACACACAGGGACTGCTATTCTCTACAATATACACAAGGGCTGCTATTTTATATAATATACACAGGGGCTGCTACTGTCTATTAAATAAACTGTGGCTGCTATTCCCTACAATATAGACAGGACCAGCTATTATCTATAATATAAAGAGGGACTGCTATTGTCTATAATATACACATGGGCTGCTAATCTCTATTAGATACACGGGGCGGCTAATCTCTATAATATACACAGGGACTGCTATTTTCTATAATGTACACAGGGGCTGCTACTCTCTATAATATACACAGGGGCTGCTATTCTCTATAATACACACAGGGTCTGCTATTCTCTATAATATACACAGGCGCTGCTACTCTCAATAATATACAGAGGGACGGCTCTTCTCGATAATATATACAGGGAATGCTATTCTCTATAATATATACAGGGGCTGCTATTATCAATATTTTACACATGGACTGCTCTTGTCTATAACATGCACAGGGGCTGCTATTCTCTATTATATACATAGGGGTTGCTATTCTCTACCATATACACAAGGGCAGCTATTTTATATAATATGCACAGGGGCTGCTACAGTCTATAACATACACAGTGGCTGCTATTCCCTAAGATATAGACAGGGCCTGCTATTATCTATAACATAAAGAGGGACTGCTATTGTCTATAATATACACAGGGGCTGCTATTCTCTATAATATACACAGGGGCGGCTAATCTCTATAATATACACAGGGATTGCTATTTTCTATAATGTACACAGGGGTGCTACTCTCTATAATACACACAGTGGCTGCTATTCTCTATAATACACATAGGGTCTGCTATTCTCTATAATATACACAATGGCTGCTTTTCACTATAATATACACAGGCACTGCTATCTCTATAATATACACAGGCCCTGCTATTCTCTATAATATACACATGGGCTGCGATTCACTGTAATATACACAGGCACTGCTATTCTCTACAATATACACAGGCACTGCAATTCTCTATAACATACACAGGGGCTGCTATTCTGTATAATACACACAGGGTCTGCTATTGTCTGTAATATACACAGGGGCTGCTAATCTCTATAATACGCACAAGGTGTGTTATTCTCGATAATATGCACAGGGGCTGCTATTCTCTATTATATACATAGGGGCTGCTATTCAATGCAATATACACAAGGGCTGCTATTCTCTATAATATACACAGGGACTGCTACTCTCTATAATATACACAGGGACTGCTACTCTCTATAATATACACAGGGGCTGCTATTCTCTATAATATACACAGGGACTGCTACTCTCTATAAAACACACAGGGACTGCTATTCTCTATAATATACACAGGGACTGCTATTCTCTATAATATACACAGGGACTGCTATTCTCTATAATATACACAGGGACTGCTATTCTCTATAATATACACAGGTACTGCTATTCTCTATAATATACACAGGGGCTGCTATTCTCTATAACATACTCAGGGTTTGCTATTCTCTATAATATGCACAGTGACTGCTATTGTCTATAATGAACACAGAGACTGTTATTCTCTATAATATACACAGGTGCTGCTATTTTATATAATATACACAGGGAATGCTACTGTCTATTAAATACACAGTGGCTGCTATTCCCTACAATATAGACAAGGCCTGCTATTATCTATAACATAAAGAGGGACTGCTATTGTCTATAATATACACAGGGGCTGCTATTCTCTATAATATACACAGGGGCTGCTATTCTCTATAATATACACAGGTGCTGCTATTCTCTATAATATACACAGTGACTGCTATTCTCTATAATATACACAGGGACTGCTATTCTCTATAATATACACAGTGACTGCTATTGTCTATAATGAACACAGGGGCTGCTATTCTCTATAATATACACAGGGACTGCTATTCTCTATAATATACACAGGTGCTGCTATTCTCTACAATATACACAGTGACTGCTATTTTATATAATATACACAGGGAATGCTACTGTCTATTAAATACACAGTGGCTGCTATTCCCCACAATATAGACAGGGCCTGCTATTATCTATAACATAAAGAGGGACTGCTATTGTCTATAATATACACAGGGGCTGCTATTCTCTATATTATACACAGGGGCGGCTAATCTCAATAATATACACAGGGACAGCTATTTTCTATAATGTACACAGGGGCTGCTACTCTCTTTAATACACAAAGGGTCTGCTATTCTCTATAATATACACAGGCGCTGCTATTCTCTATAATATACTCAGGGGCTGCTATTCAATATAATATACACAGGCACTGCTATTCTCTATAATATACTCAGGGGCTGTTATTCTCTATAATTCACACAGGGGCTGCAATTCTCTATAATACACACAGGGTCTGCTATTCTCTATAATATACACAATGGCTGCTATTCACTATATTATACACAGGCACTGCAATTCTCTATAATATACACAGGGGCTGCTATTCTGTATAATACACCGAGGTTCTGCTATTTTCTATAATACACACAGGGACTGCTATTCTCTACAATATACATAAGGGCTGCTATTTTATATAATATACACAGGGGCTGCTACTGTCTATTAAATACACAGTGGCTGCTATTCCCTACAATATAGACAGGACCAGCTATTATCTATAATATAAAGAGGGACTGCTATTGTCTATAATATACACATGGGCTGCTATTCTCTATAATATACACGGGGCGGCTAATCTCTATAATATACACAGGGACTGCTATTTTCTATAATGTACACAGGGGCTGCTACTCTCTATAATATACACAGGGGCTGCTATTCTCTATAATACACACAGGGTCTGCTATTCTCTATAATATACACAGGCGCTGCTACTCTCAATAATATACACAGGGACTGCTCTTCTCTATAATATATACAGGGACTGCTATTCTCTATAATATATACAGGGCTGCTATTCTCTATAATATATACAGGGCTGCTATTATCAATATTTTACACATGGACTGCTCTTGTCTATAACATGCACAGAGGCTGCTATTCTCTATTATATACATAGGGGTTCCTATTCTCAACAATATACACAAGGGCAGCTATTTTATATAATATGCACAGGGGCTGCTACAGTCTATAAAATACACAGTGGCTGCTATTCCCTAAGATATAGACAGGGCCTGCTATTATCTATAACATAAAGAGGGACTGCTATTGTCTATAATATACACAGGGGCTGCTATTCTATATAATATACACAGGGGCGGCTAATCTCTATAATATACACAGGGATTGCTATTTTCTATAATGTACACAGGGGCTGCTACTCTCTATAATACACACAGTGGCTGCTATTCTCTATAATACACACAGGGGCGGCTATTCACTATAATATACACAGCAGCTGCTATTCTCTATAATACACACAGGGTCTGTTATTCTCTATAATATACACAGGGGCTGCAATTCTCTATAATAAAGAAAAGGGCTGCTATTCTCTATAATACACACAGGGTCTGCTATTCTCTATAATATACACAATGGCTGCTATTCACTATAATATACACAGGCACTGCTATCTCTATAATATACACAGGCCCTGCTATTCTCTATAATATACACATGGGCTGCGATTCACTGTAATATACACAGGCACTGCTATTCTCTATAATATACACAGGTACTGCAATTCTCTATAACATACACAGGGTCTGCTATTCTGTATAATACACACAGGGTCTGCTATTGTCTGTAATATACACAGGGGCTGCTAATCTCTATAATACGCACAGGGTCTGTTATTCTCGATAATATACACAGGGGCTGCAATTCTCTATAATACAAAGAGGGGCTGCTATTTTCTATAATCCAAACAGGGGCTGCTATTCTCTATTATATACATAGGGGCTGCTATTCAATGCAATATACACAAGGGCTGCTATTCTCTATTATATACACAGGGTGTGCAATTCTCTATAATATACACAGTGACTGCTATTCTCTATAATATACACAGGGACTGCTATTCTCTATAATATACACAGGGACTGCTATTCTCGATAATATACACAGGTACTGCTATTCTCTATAATATACACAGGGGCTGCTATTCTCTATAATACACACAGGGACTGCTATTCTCTATAATATACACAGGGGCTGCTATTCTCTATAATATACACAGGGGCTGCTATTCTCTATAACATACTCAGGGTTTGCTATTCTCTATAATAAGCACAGTGACTGCTATTGTCTATAATGAACACAGGGACTGCTATTCTCTATAATATACACAGGTGCTGCTATTTTATATAATATACACAGGGAATGCTACTGTCTATTAAATACACAGTGGCTGCTATTCCCTACAATATAGACAGGGCCTGCTATTATCTATAACATAAAGAGGGACTGCTATTGTCTATAATATACACAGGGGCTGCGATTCTCTATAATATACACAGGGGCTGCTATTCTCTATAATATACACAGGGACTGCTATTCTCTATAATATACACAGGGACTGCTTTTCTCTATAATACATACAGGGGCTACTATTCTCTATAATATACACAGTTAATGCTATTCTCTATAATATACATAGTTAATGCTATTCTCTATAATATACACAGCGACGGCTACTCTCCATAATATACACAGGGGCTGCAATTCTCTATAATATACACAGGGGCTGCTATTCTCTATAATATACACAGGGACCGCTATTCTCTATAATATATACAGGGACTGCTATTCACTATAATATACACAGGGACTGCTATTCTCTATAATATACACAGGGACTGCTATTCTCTATAATATACACAGGGACTGCTATTCTCTATCATATACACAGGGACTGCTATTCTCTATAATATACACAGGGGCTGCTATTCTCTATAATATACACAGGGACTGCTATTCTCTATAATATACACAGGGGATGCTAATCTCTATAATATACACAGGGACTGCTATTCTCTATAATATACACAGGGACTGCTATTCTCTATAATATACACAGGGGCTGCTATTCTCTATAATATACAGAGGGGCTGCTATTCTCTACAATATACACAGGGACTGCTATTCTCTATAATACACACAGGGGCTGCTATTCTCTATAATATACACAGGGGCTGCTATTCTCTATAATATACACAGGGGCTGCTATTCTCTATAATATACACAGGGACTGCTATTCTCTATAATATACACAGGAACTGCTATTCTCTATAATATACACAGGGACTGCTATTCTCTATAATATACACAGGGGCGGCTAATCTCTATAATATACACAGGGACAGCTATTTTCTATAATGTACACAGGGGCTGCTATTCTCTATAATATACACAAGGCTGCTATTCACTATAATATACACAGTGACTGCTATTCTCTATAATACACACCGGGGCTGCTATTCTCTATAATACACTCAGGGGCTGCTATTCTCTATAATACACACAGGGTCTGCTATTCTCTATAATATACACAGGCGCTGCTATTCCCTATAATACACACAGGGACTGCTATTGTCTACAATATACACAGGGGATGCTAATCTGTATAATATACACAGGGACTGCTATTCTCTATAATATACACAGGGACTGCTATTCTCTATAATAAACAAAGGGGCTGCTAATCTCTATAATACACACAGGGTCTGTTATTCTCTATAATATACACAGGGACTGCTATTCTCTATAATATACACAAGGAATGCTATTCTCTATAATATACACAGGGGCTGCTATTCTCTATTGTATACACAGGGGCTGCTATTCTCTATAATATACACAGGGGCTGCTATTCTCTATAATATACACAGGGACTGCTATTCTCTATAACATGCACAGGGGCTGCTATTCTCTATTATATACATAGGGGCTGCTATTCTCTACAATATACACAAGCGCAGCTATTTTATATAATATGCACAGGGGCTGCTACAGTCTATAAAATACACAGTGGCTGCTATTCCCTACAATATAGAAGGGCCTGCTATTATCTATAACATAAAGAGGGACTGCTATTGTCTATAATATACACAAGGGCTGCTATTCTCTATAATATACACAGGGGCGGCTCATCTCTATAATATACACAGGGACTGCCATTTTCTATAATGTACACAGGGGCTGCTACTCTCTACAATACACACAGGGGCTGCTATTCTCTATAATACACACAGGGGCTGCTATTCACTATAATATACACAGCGGCTGCTATTCTCTATAATATACACAGGGTCTGCTATTCTCTATAATATACACAGGGGCTGCTATTTTATATAATATACACAGGGTCCGCTACTGTCTATTAAATACACAGTGGCTGCTATTCCCTATATAGACAGGGCCTGCTATTATCTATAACATAAAGAGGGACTGCTATTGTCTATAATATACACAGGTGCTGCTATTTTCTATAATATACACAGGGGCTGCTATTCACTATAATATACACAGGGGCTGCTATTCTCTATAATACACACAGGGTCTGTTATTCTCTATAATATACACAGGGGCTGCAATTCTCTATAATAAACAAAAGGGCTGCAATTCTCTATAATACACACAGGGTCTGTTATTCTCTATAATATACGCAATGGCTGCTATTCACTATAATATACACAGGCACTGCTATTCTCTATAATATACACAGGCACTGCTATTCTCTATAATATACACAGGGGCTGCGATTGACTGTAATATTACCAGGCACTGCAATTCTCTATAATATACACAGGGGCTGCTAATCTCTATAATACGCACAAAGGTCTGTTATTCCCATAATACACACAGGGTCTGCTATTGTCTATAATATACACAAGGGCTGCTAATCTCTATAATACACACAGGGGCTGTTATTCTCTATAATATACTCAGGTGCTGCTAGTCTCTACAATATACACAAGGGCTGCTATTTTATATAATATGCACAGGGGCTGCTACTGCCTTTTAAATACACAGTGGCTGCTATTCCCTACAATATAGACAGGGCCTGCTATTATCGAAAACATATAAGAGGGACTGCTATTGTCTATAATATACACAGGGGCTGCTATTCTCTATAATATACACAGGGGCAGCTAATCTCTATAATATACACAGGGACTGCTTTTTTCTATAATACACACAGGGTCTGTTATTCGCTATAATATACAAAGGGGCTGCAATTCTCTATAATAAACACAGGGGCTGCTATTCACTATAATATACAAAGGCGCTGCTATTCTCTAAAATACAAACAGGGGCTACTATTCTCTATAATACACACAGGGGCTGCTATTCATTATAATATACACAGGTGCTGCTATGCTCTATAATAGACACATGGGCTGCTATTCTCTATAATATACACAGGCGCTGCTATTCTCTATAATATACACAGGGGCTGCTATTCTCTATAATATACACAGGGGCTGCTATTCTCTATAACATAAAAAGACGCTGCTACTCTCAATAATATACACAGGGACTGCTATTCTCTACAATATACACAGGGGCTGCTATTCTCTATAATATACACAGGTGCTGCTATTCTCTACAATATACACAGTGACTGCTATTTTATATAATATACACAGGGAATGCTACTGTCTATTAAATACACAGTGGCTGCTATTCCCTACAATATAGACAGGGCCTGCTATTATCTATAACATAAAGAGGGACTGCTATTGTCTATAATATACACAGGGGCTGCTATTCTCTATATTATACACAGGGGCGGCTAATCTCAATAATATACACAGGGACAGCTATTTTCTATAATGTACACAGGGGCTGCTACTCTCTTTAATACACAAAGGGTCTGCTATTCTCTATAATATACACAGGCGCTGCTATTCTCTATAATATACTCAGGGGCTGCTATTCAATATAATATACACAGGCACTGCTATTCTCTATAATATACTCAGGGGCTGTTATTCTCTATAATTCACACAGGGGCTGCAATTCTCTATAATACACACAGGGTCTGCTATTCTCTATAATATACACAATGGCTGCTATTCACTATAATATACACAGGCACTGCAATTCTCTATAATATACACAGGGGCTGCTATTCTGTATAATACACCGAGGTTCTGCTATTCTCTATAATACACACAGGGACTGCTATTCTCTACAATATACATAAGGGCTGCTATTTTATATAATATACACAGGGGCTGCTACTGTCTATTAAATACACAGTGGCTGCTATTCCCTACAATATAGACAGGACCAGCTATTATCTATAATATAAAGAGGGACTGCTATTGTCTATAATATACACATGGGCTGCTATTCTCTATAATATACACGGGGCGGCTAATCTCTATAATATACACAGGGACTGCTATTTTCTATAATGTACACAGGGGCTGCTACTCTCTATAATATACACAGGGGCTGCTATTCTCTATAATACACACAGGGTCTGCTATTCTCTATAATATACACAGGCGCTGCTACTCTCAATAATATACACAGGGACTGCTCTTCTCTATAATATATACAGGGACTGCTATTCTCTATAATATATACAGGGCTGCTATTCTCTATAATATATACAGGGCTGCTATTATCAATATTTTACACATGGACTGCTCTTGTCTATAACATGCACAGAGGCTGCTATTCTCTATTATATACATAGGGGTTCCTATTCTCAACAATATACACAAGGGCAGCTATTTTATATAATATGCACAGGGGCTGCTACAGTCTATAAAATACACAGTGGCTGCTATTCCCTAAGATATAGACAGGGCCTGCTATTATCTATAACATAAAGAGGGACTGCTATTGTCTATAATATACACAGGGGCTGCTATTCTATATAATATACACAGGGGCGGCTAATCTCTATAATATACACAGGGATTGCTATTTTCTATAATGTACACAGGGGCTGCTACTCTCTATAATACACACAGTGGCTGCTATTCTCTATAATACACACAGGGGCGCTATTCACTATAATATACACAGCAGCTGCTATTCTCTATAATACACACAGGGTCTGTTATTCTCTATAATATACACAGGGGCTGCAATTCTCTATAATAAACAAAAGGGCTGCTATTCTCTATAATACACACAGGGTCTGCTATTCTCTATAATATACACAATGGCTGCTATTCACTATAATATACACAGGCACTGCTATCTCTATAATATACACAGGCCCTGCTATTCTCTATAATATACACATGGGCTGCGATTCACTGTAATATACACAGGCACTGCTATTCTCTATAATATACACAGCGACTGCTATTCTGTATAATACACACAGGGTCTGCTATTGTCTGTAATATACACAGGGGCTGCTAATCTCTATAATACGCACAGGGTCTGTTATTCTCGATAATATACACAGGGGCTGCAATTCTCTATAATACAAAGAGGGGCTGCTATTTTCTATAATCCAAACAGGGGCTGCTATTCTCTATTATATACATAGGGGCTGCTATTCAATGCAATATACACAAGGGCTGCTATTCTCTATTATATACACAGGGTGTGCTATTCTCTATTAAATACACAGTGACTGCTATTCTCTATAATATACACAGGGACTGCTATTCTCTATAATATACACAGGGACTGCTATTCTCGATAATATACACAGGTACTGCTATTCTCTATAATATACACAGGGGCTGCTATTCTCTATAATACACACAGGGACTGCTATTCTCTATAATATACACAGGGGCTGCTATTCTCTATAATATACACAGGGGCTGCTATTCTCTATAACATACTCAGGGTTTGCTATTCTCTATAATAAGCACAGTGACTGCTATTGTCTATAATGAACACAGGGACTGCTATTCTCTATAATATACACAGGTGCTGCTCTTTTATATAATATACACAGGGAATGCTACTGTCTATTAAATACACAGTGGCTGCTATTCCCTACAATATAGACAGGGCCTGCTATTATCTATAACATAAAGAGGGACTGCTATTGTCTATAATATACACAGGGGCTGCGATTCTCTATAATATACACAGGGGCTGCTATTCTCTATAATATACACAGGGACTGCTATTCTCTATAATATACACAGGGACTGCTTTTCTCTATAATACATACAGGGGCTACTATTCTCTATAATATACACAGTTAATGCTATTCTCTATAATATACATAGTTAATGCTATTCTCTATAATATACACAGCGACGGCTACTCTCCATAATATACACAGGGGCTGCAATTCTCTATAATATACACAGGGGCTGCTATTCTCTATAATATACACAGGGACCGCTATTCTCTATAATATATACAGGGACTGCTATTCACTATAATATACACAGGGACTGCTATTCTCTATAATATACACAGGGACTGCTATTCTCTATAATATACACAGGGACTGCTATTCTCTATCATATACACAGGGACTGCTATTCTCTATAATATACACAGGGGCTGCTATTCTCTATAATATACACAGGGACTGCTATTCTCTATAATATACACAGGGGATGCTAATCTCTATAATATACACAGGGACTGCTATTCTCTATAATATACACAGGGACTGCTATTCTCTATAATATACACAGGGGCTGCTATTCTCTATAATATACACAGGGGCTGCTATTCTCTACAATATACACAGGGACTGCTATTCTCTATAATACACACAGGGGCTGCTATTCTCTATAATATACACAGGGGCTGCTATTCTCTATAATATACACAGGGGCTGCTATTCTCTATAATATACACAGGGACTGCTATACTCTATAATATACACAGGAACTGCTATTCTCTATAATATACACAGGGACTGCTATTCTCTATAATATACACAGGGACTGCTATTCTCTATAATATACACAGGCGCTGCTACTCTCAATAATATACACAGGGACTGCTCTTCTCTATAATATATACAGGGACTGCTATTCTCTATAATATATACAGGGCTGCTATTCTCTATAATATATACAGGGCTGCTATTATCAATATTTTACACATGGACTGCTCTTGTCTATAACATGCACAGAGGCTGCTATTCTCTATTATATACATAGGGGTTCCTATTCTCAACAATATACACAAGGGCAGCTATTTTATATAATATGCACAGGGGCTGCTACAGTCTATAAAATACACAGTGGCTGCTATTCCCTAAGATATAGACAGGGCCTGCTATTATCTATAACATAAAGAGGGACTGCTATTGTCTATAATATACACAGGGGCTGCAATTCTATATAATATACACAGGGGCGGCTAATCTCTATAATATACACAGGGATTGCTATTTTCTATAATGTACACAGGGGCTGCTACTCTCTATAATACACACAGTGGCTGCTATTCTCTATAATACACACAGGGGCGCTATTCACTATAATATACACAGCAGCTGCTATTCTCTATAATACACACAGGGTCTGTTATTCTCTATAATATACACAGGGGCTGCAATTCTCTATAATAAACAAAAGGGCTGCTATTCTCTATAATACACACAGGGTCTGCTATTCTCTATAATATACACAATGGCTGCTATTCACTATAATATACACAGGCACTGCTATCTCTATAATATACACAGGCCCTGCTATTCTCTATAATATACACATGGGCTGCGATTCACTGTAATATACACAGGCACTGCTATTCTCTATAATATACACAGCGACTGCTATTCTGTATAATACACACAGGGTCTGCTATTGTCTGTAATATACACAGGGGCTGCTAATCTCTATAATACGCACAGGGTCTGTTATTCTCGATAATATACACAGGGGCTGCAATTCTCTATAATACAAAGAGGGGCTGCTATTTTCTATAATCCAAACAGGGGCTGCTATTCTCTATTATATACATAGGGGCTGCTATTCAATGCAATATACACAAGGGCTGCTATTCTCTATTATATACACAGGGTGTGCTATTCTCTATTAAATACACAGTGACTGCTATTCTCTATAATATACACAGGGACTGCTATTCTCTATAATATACACAGGGACTGCTATTCTCGATAATATACACAGGTACTGCTATTCTCTATAATATACACAGGGGCTGCTATTCTCTATAATACACACAGGGACTGCTATTCTCTATAATATACACAGGGGCTGCTATTCTCTATAATATACACAGGGGCTGCTATTCTCTATAACATACTCAGGGTTTGCTATTCTCTATAATAAGCACAGTGACTGCTATTGTCTATAATGAACACAGGGACTGCTATTCTCTATAATATACACAGGTGCTGCTATTTTATATAATATACACAGGGAATGCTACTGTCTATTAAATACACAGTGGCTGCTATTCCCTACAATATAGACAGGGCCTGCTATTATCTATAACATAAAGAGGGACTGCTATTGTCTATAATATACACAGGGGCTGCGATTCTCTATAATATACACAGGGGCTGCTATTCTCTATAATATACACAGGGACTGCTATTCTCTATAATATACACAGGGACTGCTTTTCTCTATAATACATACAGGGGCTACTATTCTCTATAATATACACAGTTAATGCTATTCTCTATAATATACATAGTTAATGCTATTCTCTATAATATACACAGCGACGGCTACTCTCCATAATATACACAGGGGCTGCAATTCTCTATAATATACACAGGGGCTGCTATTCTCTATAATATACACAGGGACCGCTATTCTCTATAATATATACAGGGACTGCTATTCACTATAATATACACAGGGACTGCTATTCTCTATAATATACACAGGGACTGCTATTCTCTATAATATACACAGGGACTGCTATTCTCTATCATATACACAGGGACTGCTATTCTCTATAATATACACAGGGGCTGCTATTCTCTATAATATACACAGGGACTGCTATTCTCTATAATATACACAGGGGATGCTAATCTCTATAATATACACAGGGACTGCTATTCTCTATAATATACACAGGGACTGCTATTCTCTATAATATACACAGGGGCTGCTATTCTCTATAATATACACAGGGGCTGCTATTCTCTACAATATACACAGGGACTGCTATTCTCTATAATACACACAGGGGCTGCTATTCTCTATAATATACACAGGGGCTGCTATTCTCTATAATATACACAGGGGCTGCTATTCTCTATAATATACACAGGGACTGCTATACTCTATAATATACACAGGAACTGCTATTCTCTATAATATACACAGGGACTGCTATTCTCTATAATATACACAGGGGCGGCTAATCTCTATAATATACACAGGGACAGCTATTTTCTATAATGTACACAGGGGCTGCTATTCACTATAATATACACAGTGACTGCTATTCTCTATAATACACACCGGGGCTGCTATTCTCTATAATACACTCAGGGGCTGCTATTCTCTATAATACACACAGGGTCTGCTATTCTCTATAATATACACAGGCGCTGCTATTCCCTATAATACACACAGGGACTGCTATTGTCTACAATATACACAGGGGATGCTAATCTCTATAATATACACAGGGACTGCTATTCTCTATAATATACACAGGGACTGCTATTCTCTATAATAAACAAAAGGGCTGCTAATCTCTATAATACACACAGGGTCTGTTATTCTCTATAATATACACAGGGACTGCTATTCTCTATAATATACACAAGGAATGCTATTCTCTATAATATGCACAGGGGCTGCTATTCTCTATAATACTAAGAAGGGCTGCTATTCTCTATTGTATACACAGGGGCTGCTATTCTCTATAATATACACAGGGGCTGCTATTCTCTATAATATACACAGGGACTGCTATTCTCTATAACATGCACAGGGGCTGCTATTCTCTATTATATACATAGGGGCTGCTATTCTCTATAATATACACAGGGACTGCTATTCTCTATAATATACACAAGGAATGCTATTCTCTATAATATACACAGGGGCTGCTATTCTCTATAATACAAAGAAGGGCTGCTATTCTCTATTGTATACACAGGGGCTGCTATTCTCTATAATATACACAGGGGCTGCTATTCTCTATAATATAGACAGGGACTGCTATTCTCTATAACATGCACAGGGGCTGCTATTCTCTATAATATACACAAGGGCTGCTATTCTCTATAATATACACAGGGGCGGCTCATCTCTATAATATACACAGGGACTGCCATTTTCTATAATGTACACAGGGGCTGCTACTCTCTACAATACACACAGGGGCTGCTATTCTCTATAATACACACAGGGGCTGCTATTCACTATAATATACACAGCGGCTGCTATTCTCTATAATATACACAGGGTCTGCTATTCTCTATAATATACACAGGGGCTGCTATTTTATATAATATACACAGGGTCCGCTACTGTCTATTAAATACACAGTGGCTGCTATTCCCTATATAGACAGGGCCTGCTATTATCTATAACATAAAGAGGGACTGCTATTGTCTATAATATACACAGGGGCTGCTATTTTCTATAATAAACAAAAGGGCTGCTAATCTCTATAATACACACAGGGTCTGTTATTCTCTATAATATACACAGGGACTGCTATTCTCTATAATATACACAAGGAATGCTATTCTCTATAATATGCACAGGGGCTGCTATTCTCTATAATACTAAGAAGGGCTGCTATTCTCTACAATATACACAGGGGATGCTAATCTCTATAATATACACAGGGACTGCTATTCTGTATAATATACACAGGGACTGCTATTCTCTATAATAAACAAAAGGGCTGCTAATCTCTATAATACACACAGGGTCTGTTATTCTCTATAATATACACAGGGACTGCTATTCTCTATAATATACACAAGGAATGCTATTCTCTATAATATGCACAGGGGCTGCTATTCTCTATAATACTAAGAAGGGCTGCTATTCTCTATTGTATACACAGGGGCTGCTATTCTCTATAATATACACAGGGGCTGCTATTCTCTATAATATACACAGGGACTGCTATTCTCTATAACATGCACAGGGGCTGCTATTCTCTATTATATACATAGGGGCTGCTATTCTCTATAATATACACAGGGACTGCTATTCTCTATAATATACACAAGGAATGCTATTCTCTATAATATACACAGGGGCTGCTATTCTCTATAATACAAAGAAGGGCTGCTATTCTCTATTGTATACACAGGGGCTGCTATTCTCTATAATATACACAGGGGCTGCTATTCTCTATAATATACACAGGGACTGCTATTCTCTATAACATGCACAGGGGCTGCTATTCTCTATAATATACACAAGGGCTGCTATTCTCTATAATATACACAGGGGCGGCTCATCTCTATAATATACACAGGGACTGCCATTTTCTATAATGTACACAGGGGCTGCTACTCTCTACAATACACACAGGGGCTGCTATTCTCTATAATACACACAGGGGCTGCTATTCACTATAATATACACAGCGGCTGCTATTCTCTATAATATACACAGGGTCTGCTATTCTCTATAATATACACAGGGGCTGCTATTTTATATAATATACACAGGGTCCGCTACTGTCTATTAAATACACAGTGGCTGCTATTCCCTATATAGACAGGGCCTGCTATTATCTATAACATAAAGAGGGACTGCTATTGTCTATAATATACACAGGGGCTGCTATTTTCTATAATATACACAGGGGCTGCTATTCTCTATAATACACACAGGGGCTGCTATTCACTATAATATACACAGGGGCTGCTATTCTCTATAATACACACAGGGTCTGTTATTCTCTATAATATACACAGGGGCTGCAATTCTCTATAATAAACAAAAGGGCTGCAATTCTCTATAATACACACAGGGTCTGTTATTCTCTATAATATACGCAATGGCTGCTATTCACTATAATATACACAGGCACTGCTATTCTCTATAATATACACAGGCACTGCTAATCTCTATAATATACACAGGGGCTGCGATTGACTGTAATATACACAGGCACTGCAATTCTCTATAATATACACAGGGGCTGCTATTCTGTATAATACACACAGGGTCTGCTATTGTCTATAATGGACACAGGGGCTGCTAATCTCTATAATACACACAAAGGTCTGTTATTCCCTATAATACACACAGGGTCTGCTATTGTCTATAATATACACAAGGGCTGCTAATCTCCATAATACACACAGGGGCTGTTATTCTCTATAATATACTCAGGTGCTGCTATTCTCTACAATATACACAGGGGCTGCAATTCACTATAATATACACAGGGGCTGCGATTCTCCTTAAAATGCGCAGGTGCTGCTAGTCTCTACAATATACACAAGGGCTGCTATTTTATATAATATGCACAGGGGCTGCTACTGCCTATTAAATACACAGTGGCTGCTATTCCCTACAATATAGACAGGGCCTGCTATTATCGAAAACATATAAGAGGGACTGCTATTGTCTATAATATACACAGGGGCTGCTATTCTCTATAATATACACAGGGGCAGCTAATCTCTATAATATACACAGGGACTGCTTTTTTCTATAATACACACAGGGTCTGTTATTCGCTATAATATACAAAGGGGCTGCAATTCTCTATAATAAACACAGGGGCTGCTATTCACTATAATATACACAGGGGCAGCTAATCTCAATAATATACACAGGGGCTGCTATTCTCTACAATATACACAGGGACTGCTATTCTCTATAACAGACACAGGGGCTGCTATTCTCTATAATATACACAGGGACTGCTATTCTCTATAATATACACAGGGACTGCTATTCTCTATAATACACTCAGGGACTGCTATTCTCTATAATATACACAGGGGCTGCTATTCTCCATTATATACACAGGGGCTGCTATTCTCTACTACATAAACAGATGCTGCTATTCTCTATAATATACACAGGGGCTGTTATTCTGTATAATACACACAGGGTCTGCTATTGTCTATAATATACACAGGGGCTGCTAATCTCTATAATACACACAGGGTCTGTTATTCTCTATAATATACACAGGGGCTGCAATTCTCTATAATACAAACAGTGACTGCTATTGTCTATAATGAACACAGGGGCTGCTATTCTCTATAATATACACAGGGACTGCTATTCTCTATAATATACACAGGTGCTGCTATTCTCTATAATATACACAGTGACTGCTATTCTCTATAATATACACAGGGACTGCTATTCTCTATAATATACACAGTGACTGCTATTGTCTATAATGAACACAGGCGCTGCTATTCTCTATAATATACACAGGGACTGCTATTCTCTATAATATACACAGGTGCTGCTATTCTCTACAATATACACAGTGACTGCTATTTTATATAATATACACAGGGAATGCTACTGTCTATTAAATACACAGTGGCTGCTATTCCCTACAATATAGACAGGGCCTGCTATTACCTATAACATAAAGAGGGACTGCTATTGTCTATAATATACACAGGGACAGCTATTTTCTTTAATGTACACAGGGGCTGCTACTCTCTATAATACACAAAGGGTCTGCTATTCTCTATAATATACACAGGCGCTGCTATTCTCTATAATATACTCAGGGGCTGCTATTCAATATAATATACACAGGCACTGCTATTCTCTATAATATACTCAGGGGCTGTTATTCTCTATAATACACACAGGGGCTGCAATTCTCTATAATACACACAGGGTCGGCTATTCTCTATAATATACACAATGGCTGCTATTCACTATAATATACACAGGCACTGCAATTCTCTATAATATACACAGGGGCTGCTATTCTGTATTATACACGCAGGTTCTGCTATTCTCTATAATACACACAGGGACTGCTATTCTCTACAATATACACAAGGGCTGCTATTTTATATAATATACACAGGGGCTGCTACTGTCTATTAAATAAACAGTGGCTGCTATTCCCTACAATATAGACAGGACCAGCTATTATCTATAATATAAAGAGGGACTGCTATTGTCTATAATATACACATGGGCTGCTAATCTCTATTAGATACACGGGGCGGCTAATCTCTATAATATACACAGGGACTGCTATTTTCTATAATGTACACAGGGGCTGCTACTCTCTATAATATACACAGGGGCTGCTATTCTCTATAATACACACAGGGTCTGCTATTCTCTATAATATACACAGGCGCTGCTACTCTCAATAATATACAGAGGGACTGCTCTTCTCTATAATATATACAGGGAATGCTATTCTCTATCATATATACAGGGCTGCTATTCTCTATAATATATACAGGGCTGCTATTATCAATATTTTACACATGGACTGCTCTTGTCTATAACATGCACAGGGGCTGCTATTCTCTATTATATACAAAGGGGCTGCTATTCTCTTCAATATACACAAGGGCAGCTATTTTATATAATATGCACAGGGGCTGCTACAGTCTATAACATACACAGTGGCTGCTATTCCCTAAGATATAGACAGGGCCTGCTATTATCTATAACATAAAGAGGGACTGCTTTTGTCTATAATATACACAGGGGCTGCTATTCTCTATAATATACACAGGGGCGGCTAATCTCTATAATATACACAGGGATTGCTATTTTCTATAATGTACACAGGGGTGCTACTCTCTATAATACACACAGTGGCTGCTATTCTCTATAATACACACAGGGGCTGCTATTCACTATAATATACACAGCAGCTGCTATTCTCTATAATACACACAGGGTCTGTTATTCTCTATAATATACACAGGGGATGCAATTCTCTATAATAAACAAAAGGGCTGCAATTCTCTATAATACACATAGGGTCTGCTATTCCCTATAATATACACAATGGCTGCTATTCACTATAATATACACAGGCACTGCTATCTCTATAATATACACAGGCCCTGCTATTCTCTATAATATACACATGGGCTGCGATTCACTGTAATATACACAGGCACTGCTATTCTCTATAATATACACAGGCACTGCAATTCTCTATAACATACACAGGGGCTGCAATTCTGTATAATACACACAGGGTCTGCTATTGTCTGTAATATACACAGGGGCTGCTAATCTCTATAATACGCACAAGGTCTGTTATTCTCGATAATATACACAGGGGCTGCAATTCTCTATAATACAAACAGGGGCTGCTATTTTCTATAATCCAAACAGGGGCTGCTATTCTCTATTATATACATAGGGGCTGCTATTCAATGCAATATACACAAGGGCTGCTATTCTCTATAATATACACAGGGACTGCTACTCTCTATAATATACACAGGGGCTGCTATTCTCTATAATATACACAGGGACTGCTATTCTCTATAATATACACAGGGGCGGCTAATCTCTATAATATACACAGGGACAGCTATTTTCTATAATGTACACAGGTGCTGCTACTCTCTATAATACACAAAGGGTCTGCTATTCTCTATAATATACACAGGCGCTGCTATTCTCTATAATATACTCAGGGGCTGCTATTCAATATAATATACACAGGCACTGCTATTCTCTATAATATACTCAGGGGCTGTTATTCTCTATAATACACACAGGGGCTGCAATTCTCTATAATACACACAGGGTCTGCTATTCTCTATAATATACACAATGGCTGCTATTCACTATAATATACACAGGCACTGCAATTCTCTATAATATACACAGGGGCTGCTATTCTGTATAATACAAGCAGGTTCTGCTATTCTCTATAATACACACAGGGACTGCTATTCTCTACAATATACACAAGGGCTGCTATTTTATATAATATACACAGGGGCTGCTACTGTCTATTAAATAAACAGTGGCTGCTATTCCCTACAATATAGACAGGACCAGCTATTATCTATAATATAAAGAGGGTCTGCTATTGTCTATAATATACACATGGGCTGCTAATCTCTATTAGATACACGGGGCGGCTAATCTCTATAATATACACAGGGACTGCTATTTTCTATAATGTACACAGGGGCTGCTACTCTCTATAATATACACAGGGGCTGCTATTCTCTATAATACACACAGGGTCTGCTATTCTCTATAATATACACAGGCGCTGCTACTCTCAATAATATACAGAGGGACTGCTCTTCTCTATAATATATACAGGGAATGCTATTCTCTATAATATATACAGGGCTGCTATTCTCTATAATATATACAGGGCTGCTAAATTTCAATATTTTACACATGGACTGCTCTTGTCTATAACATGCACAGGGACTGCTATTCTCTATTATATACATAGGGGCTGCTATTCTCTACAATATACACAAGGGCAGCTATTTTATATAATATGCACAGGGGCTGCTACAGTCTATAACATACACAGTGGCTGCTATTCACTAAGATATAGACAGGGCCTGCTATTATCTATAACATAAAGAGGGACTGCTATTGTCTATAATATACACAGGGGCTGCTATTCTCTATAATATACACAGGGGCGGCTAATCTCTATAATATACACAGGGATTGCTATTTTCTATAATGTACACAGGGGTGCTACTCTCTATAATACACACAGTGGCTGCTATTCTCTATAATACACACAGGGGCTGCTATTCACTATAATATACACAGCAGCTGCTATTCTCTATAATACACACAGGGTCTGTTATTCTCTATAATATACACAGGGGCTGCAATTCTCTATAATAAACAAAAGGGCTGCAATTCTCTATAATACACATAGGGTCTGCTATTCTCTATAATATACACAATGGCTGCTATTCACTATAATATACACAGGCACTGCTATCTCTATAATATACACAGGCCCTGCTATTCTCTATAATATACACATGGGCTGCGATTCACTGTAATATACACAGGCACTGCTATTCTCTATAATATACACAGGCTCTGCAATTCTCTATAACATACACAGAGGCTGCTATTCTGTATAATACACACAGGGTCTGCTATTGTCTGTAATATACACAGGGGCTGCTAATCTCTATAATACGCACAAGGTCTGTTATTCTCGATAATATACACAGGGGCTGCAATTCTCTATAATACAAACAGGGGCTGCTATTTTCTATAATCCAAACAGGGGCTGCTATTCTCTATTATATACATAGGGGCTGCTATTCAATGCAATATACACAAGGGCTGCTATTCTCTATAATATACACAGGGACTGCTACTCTCTATAATATACACAGGGACTGCTACTCTCTATAATATACACAGGGGCTGCTATTCTCTATAATATACACAGGGACTGCTACTCTCTATAATATACACAGGGACTGCTATTCTCTATAATATACACAGGGACTGCTATTCTCTATAATATACACAGGGACTGCTATTCTCTATAATATACACAGGGGCTGCTATTCTCTATAACATACTCAGGTACTGCTATTCTCTATAATATACACAGGGGCTGCTATTCTCTATAATACACACAGGGACTGCTATTCTCTATAATATACACAGGGGCTGCTATTCTCTATAATATACACAGGGGCTGCTATTCTCTATAACATACTCAGGGTTTGCTATTCTCTATAATATGCACAGTGACTGCTATTGTCTATAATGAACACAGGGACTGTTATTCTCTATAATATACACAGGTGCTGCTATTTTATATAATATACACAGGGAATGCTACTGTCTATTAAATACACAGTGGCTGCTATTCCCTACAATATAGACAGGGCCTGCTATTATCTATAACATAAAGAGGGACTGCTATTGTCTATAATATACACAGGGGCTGCTATTCTCTATAATATACACAGGGGCTGCTATTCTCTATAATATACACAGGGGCTGCTATTCTCTATAATATACACAGGTGCTGCTATTCTCTATAATATACACAGTGACTGCTATTCTCTATAATATACACAGGGACTGCTATTCTCTATAATATACACAGTGACTGCTATTGTCTATAATGAACACAGGGGCTGCAATTCTCTATAATATACACAGGGACTGCTATTCTCCAAAATATACACAGGTGCTGCTATTCTCTACAATATACACAGTGACTGCTATTTTATGTAATATACACAGGGAATGCTACTGTCTATTAAATACACAGTGGCTGCTATTCCCTACAATATAGACAGGGCCTGCTATTATCTATAACATAAAGAGGGACTGCTATTGTCTATAATATACACAGGGGCTGCTATTCTCTATATTATACACAGGGGCGGCTAATCTCAATAATATACACAGGGACAGCTATTTTCTATAATGTACACAGGGGCTGCTACTCTCTTTAATACACAAAGGGTCTGCTATTCTCTATAATATACACAGGCGCTGCTATTCTCTATAATATACTCAGGGGCTGCTATTCAATATAATATACACAGGCACTGCTATTCTCTATAATATACTCAGGGGCTGTTATTCTCTATAATACACAAAGGGGCTGCAATTCTCTATAATACACACAGGGTCTGCTATTCTCTATAATATACACAATGGCTGCTATTCACTATTATATACACAGGCACTGCAATTCTCTATAATATACACAGGGGCTGCTATTCTGTATAATACACCGAGGTTCTGCTATTCTCTATAATACACACAGGGACTGCTATTCTCTACAATATACATAAGGGCTGCTATTTTATATAATATACACAGGGGCTGCTACTGTCTATTAAATACACAGTGGCTGCTATTCCCTACAATATAGGCATGACCAGCTATTATCTATAATATAAAGAGGGACTGCTATTGTCTATAATATACACATGGTCTGCTATTCTCTATAATATACACGGGGCGGCTAATCTCTATAATATACACAGGGGCTGCTATTCTCTATAATACACACAGGGTCTGCTATTCTCTATAATATACACAGGCGCTGCTACTCTCAATAATATACACAGGGACTGCTCTTCTCTATAATATATACAGGGACTGCTATTCTCTATAATATATACAGGGCTGCTATTCTCTATAATATATACAGGGCTGCTATTATCAATATTTTACACATGGACTGCTCTTGTCTATAACATGCACAGAGGCTGCTATTCTCTATTATATACATAGGGGTTCCTATTCTCAACAATATACACAAGGGCAGCTATTTTATATAATATGCACAGGGGCTGCTACAGTCTATAAAATACACAGTGGCTGCTATTCCCTAAGATATAGACAGGGCCTGCTATTATCTATAACATAAAGAGGGACTGCTATTGTCTATAATATACACAGGGGCTGCTATTCTATATAATATACACAGGGGTGGCTAATCTCTATAATATACACAGGGATTGCTATTTTCTATAATGTACACAGGGGCTGCTACTCTCTATAATACACACAGTGGCTGCTATTCTCTATAATACACACAGGGGCGGCTATTCACTATAATATACACAGCAGCTGCTATTCTCTATAATACACACAGGGTCTGTAATTCTCTATAATATACACAGGGGCTGCAATTCTCTATAATAAACAAAAGGGCTGCAATTCTCTATAATACACACAGGGTCTGCTATTCTCTATAATATACACAATGGCTGCTATTCACTATAATATACACAGGCACTGCTATCTCTATAATATACACAGGCCCTGCTATTCTCTATAATATACACATGGGCTGCGATTCACTGTAATATACACAGGCACTGCTATTCTCTATAATATACACAGGCACTGCAATTCTCTATAACATACACAGGGGCTGCAATTCTGTATAATACACACAGGGTCTGCTATTGTCTGTAATATACACAGGGGCTGCTAATCTCTATAATACGCACAAGGTCTGTTATTCTCGATAATATACACAGGGGCTGCAATTCTCTATAATACAAACAGGGGCTGCTATTTTCTATAATCCAAACAGGGGCTGCTATTCTCTATTATATACATAGGGGCTGCTATTCAATGCAATATACACAAGGGCTGCTATTCTCTATAATATACACAGGGACTGCTACTCTCTATAATATACACAGGGGCTGCTATTCTCTATAATATACACAGGGACTGCTATTCTCTATAATATACACAGGGGCGGCTAATCTCTATAATATACACAGGGACAGCTATTTTCTATAATGTACACAGGTGCTGCTACTCTCTATAATACACAAAGGGTCTGCTATTCTCTATAATATACACAGGCGCTGCTATTCTCTATAATATACTCAGGGGCTGCTATTCAATATAATATACACAGGCACTGCTATTCTCTATAATATACTCAGGGGCTGTTATTCTCTATAATACACACAGGGGCTGCAATTCTCTATAATACACACAGGGTCTGCTATTCTCTATAATATACACAATGGCTGCTATTCACTATAATATACACAGGCACTGCAATTCTCTATAATATACACAGGGGCTGCTATTCTGTATAATACAAGCAGGTTCTGCTATTCTCTATAATACACACAGGGACTGCTATTCTCTACAATATACACAAGGGCTGCTATTTTATATAATATACACAGGGGCTGCTACTGTCTATTAAATAAACAGTGGCTGCTATTCCCTACAATATAGACAGGACCAGCTATTATCTATAATATAAAGAGGGTCTGCTATTGTCTATAATATACACATGGGCTGCTAATCTCTATTAGATACACGGGGCGGCTAATCTCTATAATATACACAGGGACTGCTATTTTCTATAATGTACACAGGGGCTGCTACTCTCTATAATATACACAGGGGCTGCTATTCTCTATAATACACACAGGGTCTGCTATTCTCTATAATATACACAGGCGCTGCTACTCTCAATAATATACAGAGGGACTGCTCTTCTCTATAATATATACAGGGAATGCTATTCTCTATAATATATACAGGGCTGCTATTCTCTATAATATATACAGGGCTGCTAAATTTCAATATTTTACACATGGACTGCTCTTGTCTATAACATGCACAGGGACTGCTATTCTCTATTATATACATAGGGGCTGCTATTCTCTACAATATACACAAGGGCAGCTATTTTATATAATATGCACAGGGGCTGCTACAGTCTATAACATACACAGTGGCTGCTATTCACTAAGATATAGACAGGGCCTGCTATTATCTATAACATAAAGAGGGACTGCTATTGTCTATAATATACACAGGGGCTGCTATTCTCTATAATATACACAGGGGCGGCTAATCTCTATAATATACACAGGGATTGCTATTTTCTATAATGTACACAGGGGTGCTACTCTCTATAATACACACAGTGGCTGCTATTCTCTATAATACACACAGGGGCTGCTATTCACTATAATATACACAGCAGCTGCTATTCTCTATAATACACACAGGGTCTGTTATTCTCTATAATATACACAGGGGCTGCAATTCTCTATAATAAACAAAAGGGCTGCAATTCTCTATAATACACATAGGGTCTGCTATTCTCTATAATATACACAATGGCTGCTATTCACTATAATATACACAGGCACTGCTATCTCTATAATATACACAGGCCCTGCTATTCTCTATAATATACACATGGGCTGCGATTCACTGTAATATACACAGGCACTGCTATTCTCTATAATATACACAGGCTCTGCAATTCTCTATAACATACACAGAGGCTGCTATTCTGTATAATACACACAGGGTCTGCTATTGTCTGTAATATACACAGGGGCTGCTAATCTCTATAATACGCACAAGGTCTGTTATTCTCGATAATATACACAGGGGCTGCAATTCTCTATAATACAAACAGGGGCTGCTATTTTCTATAATCCAAACAGGGGCTGCTATTCTCTATTATATACATAGGGGCTGCTATTCAATGCAATATACACAAGGGCTGCTATTCTCTATAATATACACAGGGACTGCTACTCTCTATAATATACACAGGGACTGCTACTCTCTATAATATACACAGGGGCTGCTATTCTCTATAATATACACAGGGACTGCTACTCTCTATAATATACACAGGGACTGCTATTCTCTATAATATACACAGGGACTGCTATTCTCTATAATATACACAGGGACTGCTATTCTCTATAATATACACAGGGGCTGCTATTCTCTATAACATACTCAGGTACTGCTATTCTCTATAATATACACAGGGGCTGCTATTCTCTATAATACACACAGGGACTGCTATTCTCTATAATATACACAGGGGCTGCTATTCTCTATAATATACACAGGGGCTGCTATTCTCTATAACATACTCAGGGTTTGCTATTCTCTATAATATGCACAGTGACTGCTATTGTCTATAATGAACACAGGGACTGTTATTCTCTATAATATACACAGGTGCTGCTATTTTATATAATATACACAGGGAATGCTACTGTCTATTAAATACACAGTGGCTGCTATTCCCTACAATATAGACAGGGCCTGCTATTATCTATAACATAAAGAGGGACTGCTATTGTCTATAATATACACAGGGGCTGCTATTCTCTATAATATACACAGGGGCTGCTATTCTCTATAATATACACAGGGGCTGCTATTCTCTATAATATACACAGGTGCTGCTATTCTCTATAATATACACAGTGACTGCTATTCTCTATAATATACACAGGGACTGCTATTCTCTATAATATACACAGTGACTGCTATTGTCTATAATGAACACAGGGGCTGCAATTCTCTATAATATACACAGGGACTGCTATTCTCCAAAATATACACAGGTGCTGCTATTCTCTACAATATACACAGTGACTGCTATTTTATGTAATATACACAGGGAATGCTACTGTCTATTAAATACACAGTGGCTGCTATTCCCTACAATATAGACAGGGCCTGCTATTATCTATAACATAAAGAGGGACTGCTATTGTCTATAATATACACAGGGGCTGCTATTCTCTATATTATACACAGGGGCGGCTAATCTCAATAATATACACAGGGACAGCTATTTTCTATAATGTACACAGGGGCTGCTACTCTCTTTAATACACAAAGGGTCTGCTATTCTCTATAATATACACAGGCGCTGCTATTCTCTATAATATACTCAGGGGCTGCTATTCAATATAATATACACAGGCACTGCTATTCTCTATAATATACTCAGGGGCTGTTATTCTCTATAATACACAAAGGGGCTGCAATTCTCTATAATACACACAGGGTCTGCTATTCTCTATAATATACACAATGGCTGCTATTCACTATTATATACACAGGCACTGCAATTCTCTATAATATACACAGGGGCTGCTATTCTGTATAATACACCGAGGTTCTGCTATTCTCTATAATACACACAGGGACTGCTATTCTCTACAATATACATAAGGGCTGCTATTTTATATAATATACACAGGGGCTGCTACTGTCTATTAAATACACAGTGGCTGCTATTCCCTACAATATAGGCATGACCAGCTATTATCTATAATATAAAGAGGGACTGCTATTGTCTATAATATACACATGGTCTGCTATTCTCTATAATATACACGGGGCGGCTAATCTCTATAATATACACAGGGGCTGCTATTCTCTATAATACACACAGGGTCTGCTATTCTCTATAATATACACAGGCGCTGCTACTCTCAATAATATACACAGGGACTGCTCTTCTCTATAATATATACAGGGACTGCTATTCTCTATAATATATACAGGGCTGCTATTCTCTATAATATATACAGGGCTGCTATTATCAATATTTTACACATGGACTGCTCTTGTCTATAACATGCACAGAGGCTGCTATTCTCTATTATATACATAGGGGTTCCTATTCTCAACAATATACACAAGGGCAGCTATTTTATATAATATGCACAGGGGCTGCTACAGTCTATAAAATACACAGTGGCTGCTATTCCCTAAGATATAGACAGGGCCTGCTATTATCTATAACATAAAGAGGGACTGCTATTGTCTATAATATACACAGGGGCTGCTATTCTATATAATATACACAGGGGTGGCTAATCTCTATAATATACACAGGGATTGCTATTTTCTATAATGTACACAGGGGCTGCTACTCTCTATAATACACACAGTGGCTGCTATTCTCTATAATACACACAGGGGCGGCTATTCACTATAATATACACAGCAGCTGCTATTCTCTATAATACACACAGGGTCTGTAATTCTCTATAATATACACAGGGGCTGCAATTCTCTATAATAAACAAAAGGGCTGCAATTCTCTATAATACACACAGGGTCTGCTATTCTCTATAATATACACAATGGCTGCTATTCACTATAATATACACAGGCACTGCAATCTCTATAATATACACAGGCCCTGCTATTCTCTATAATATACACATGGGCTGCGATTCACTGTAATATACACAGGCACTGCTATTCTCTATAATATACACAGGTACTGCAATTCTCTATAACATACACAGGGGCTGCTATTCTGTATAATACACACAGGGTCTGCTATTCTCGATAATATACACAGGGGCTGCAATTCTCTATAATACAAAGAGGGGCTGGTATTTTCTATAATCCAAACAGGGGCTGCTATTCTCTATTATATACATAGGGGCTGCTATTCAATGCAATATACACAAGGGCTGCTATTTTCTATTATATACACAGGGTGTGCTATTCTCTATAATATACACAGTGACTGCTATTCTCTATAATATACACAGGGACTGCTATTCTCTATAATATACACAGGTACTGCTATTCTCTATAATATACACAGGGGCTGCTATTCTCTATAATACACACAGGGACTGCTATTCTCTATAATATACACAGGGGCTGCTATTCTCTATAATATACACAGGGGCTGCTATTCTCTATAACATAATCAGGGTTTGCTATTCTCTATAATATGCACAGTGACTGCTATTGTCTATAATGAACACAGGGACTGCTATTCTCTATAATATACACAGGTGCTGCTATTTTATATAATATACACAGGGAATGCTACTGTCTATTAAATACACAGTGGCTGCTATTCCCTACAATATAGACAGGGCCTGCTATTATCTATAACATAAAGAGGGACTGCTATTGTCTATAATATACACAGGGGCTGCGATTCTCTATAATATACACAGGGGCTGCTATTCTCTATAATATACACAGGGACTGCTATTCTCTATAATATACACAGGGGCGGCTAATCTCTATAATATACACAGGGGCAGCTATTTTCTATAATGTACACAGGGGCTGCTACTCTCTATAATATACACAGGCGCTGCTATTCTCTATAATATACTCAGGGGCTGCTATTCAATATATTATACACAGGCACTGCAAATCTCTATAATATACACAGGGACTGCTATTCTGTATAATACATAAAGGGTCTGCTATTGTCTATAATATACACAGGGGCTGCTATTCTCTATAATATACACAGGGACTGCTATTCTCTACAATATACACAGGGGCTGCTATTCTCTATAATATACACAGGGACTGCTATTCTCTATAATATACACAGGGACTGCTATTCTCTATCAGATACACAGGGACTGCTATTCTCTATAATATACACAGGGACTGCTATTCTCTATAATATACACAGGGGCTGCTATTCTCTATAATATACACAGGGACTGCTATTCTCTATAATACACACAGGGGCTGCTATTCTCTATAATATACACAGGGGCTGCGATTCTCTAGAATATACACAGGGGCTGCGATTCTCTATAATATACACAGGAGCTGCTATTCTCTATAATATACACAAGGGCTGCTATTTTATTTAATATACACAGGGGCTGCTACTGTCTATTAAATACACAGTGGCTGCTATTGCCTACAATATAGACAGGGCCTGCTAATATCTATAACATAAAGAGGGACTGCTATTGTCTATAATATACACAGGGGCTGCTATTCTCTATAATATACACAGGGGCTGCTATTCTCTATAATATACACAGGGACTGCTATTCTCTATAATATACACAGGTACTGCTATTCTCTACAATATACACAGGGGCTGCTATTGTCTATAATATACACAGGGACTGCTATTCTCTATAACATAAAAAGAGGCTGATATTCTCAATAATATGTACAGGGACTACTATTCTCTATAATATACACAGGGGCTGCTATTCTCTACAATATGCACAGGGGCTGCTATTCTCTATAATATGCACAGTGACTGCTATTCTCTATAATATACACAGGGACTGCTATTCTCTATAATATACACAGTGACTGCTATTCTCTATAATATACACAGGGGCTGCTATTCTCTATAATATACACAGGGACTGCTATTCTCTATAATATACACAGGGGCTGCTATTATCTATATTTTACCCATGGACTGCTATTCTCTACAATATGCACAGGGGCTGCTATTCTCTATAATATACACAGTGACTGCTATTCTCTATAATATACACAGGGGCTGCTATTATCTATATTTTACCCATGGACTGCTATTCTCTATAATATACACAGGGGCTGCTATTATCTATATTTTACCGATGGACTGCTATTCTCTACAATATGCACAGGGGCTGCTATTCTCTATAATATACACAGTGACTGCTATTCTCTATAAGATACACAGGGGCTGCTATTCTCTATAATATACACAGGGACTGCTATTCTCTATAATATACACAGGGACTGCTATTCTCTGTAATATACACAGGGACTGCTATTCTCTATAATATACACAGGGGCTGCTATTCTCTATAATATACACAGGGACTGCTATTCTCTATAATATACACAGGGACTGCTATTCTCTATAATATACACAGGGACTGCTATTCTCTATAATATACACAGGGACTGCTATTCTCTATAATATACACAGGGACTGCTATTCTCTTTAATACACACAAGGGCTGCAATTTTATATAATATAGAAAGGGGCTGCTACTGTCTTTAAAATACACAGTGGCTGCTATTCCCTACAATATAGACAGGGCCTGCTATTATCTATATCATAAAGAGGGTCTGCTATTGTCTATAATACACACAGGGGTTGCTATTTTCTATAATGTACACAGGGGCTGCTACTCTCTTTAATTTCCACAGGGGCTGCTATTCTCTATAGTACACACAGGGTCTGCTATTCTCTATAATATACACAGGGGCTGCTATTCTATATAATATACACAGGGGTGGCTAATCTCTATAATATACACAGGGATTGCTATTTTCTATAATGTACACAGGGGCTGCTACTCTCTATAATACACACAGTGGCTGCTATTCTCTATAATACACACAGGGGCGGCTATTCACTATAATATACACAGCAGCTGCTATTCTCTATAATACACACAGGGTCTGTTATTCTCTATAATATACACAGGGGCTGCAATTCTCTATAATAAACAAAAGGGCTGCAATTCTCTATAATACACACAGGGTCTGCTATTCTCTATAATATACACAATGGCTGCTATTCACTATAATATACACAGGCACTGCAATCTCTATAATATACACAGGCCCTGCTATTCTCTATAATATACACATGGGCTGCGATTCACTGTAATATACACAGGCACTGCTATTCTCTATAATATACACAGGTACTGCAATTCTCTATAACATACACAGGGGCTGCTATTCTGTATAATACACACAGGGTCTGCTATTCTCGATAATATACACAGGGGCTGCAATTCTCTATAATACAAAGAGGGGCTGGTATTTTCTATAATCCAAACAGGGGCTGCTATTCTCTATTATATACATAGGGGCTGCTATTCAATGCAATATACACAAGGGCTGCTATTTTCTATTATATACACAGGGTGTGCTATTCTCTATAATATACACAGTGACTGCTATTCTCTATAATATACACAGGGACTGCTATTCTCTATAATATACACAGGTACTGCTATTCTCTATAATATACACAGGGGCTGCTATTCTCTATAATACACACAGGGACTGCTATTCTCTATAATATACACAGGGGCTGCTATTCTCTATAATATACACAGGGGCTGCTATTCTCTATAACATAATCAGGGTTTGCTATTCTCTATAATATGCACAGTGACTGCTATTGTCTATAATGAACACAGGGACTGCTATTCTCTATAATATACACAGGTGCTGCTATTTTATATAATATACACAGGGAATGCTACTGTCTATTAAATACACAGTGGCTGCTATTCCCTACAATATAGACAGGGCCTGCTATTATCTATAACATAAAGAGGGACTGCTATTGTCTATAATATACACAGGGGCTGCGATTCTCTATAATATACACAGGGGCTGCTATTCTCTATAATATACACAGGGACTGCTATTCTCTATAATATACACAGGGGCGGCTAATCTCTATAATATACACAGGGGCAGCTATTTTCTATAATGTACACAGGGGCTGCTACTCTCTATAATATACACAGGCGCTGCTATTCTCTATAATATACTCAGGGGCTGCTATTCAATATATTATACACAGGCACTGCAAATCTCTATAATATACACAGGGACTGCTATTCTGTATAATACATAAAGGGTCTGCGATTGTCTATAATATACACAGGGGCTGCTATTCTCTATAATATACACAGGGACTGCTATTCTCTACAATATACACAGGGGCTGCTATTCTCTATAATATACACAGGGACTGCTATTCTCTATAATATACACAGGGACTGCTATTCTCTATCAGATACACAGGGACTGCTATTCTCTATAATATACACAGGGACTGCTATTCTCTATAATATACACAGGGGCTGCTATTCTCTATAATATACACAGGGACTGCTATTCTCTATAATACACACAGGGGCTGCTATTCTCTATAATATACACAGGGGCTGCGATTCTCTAGAATATACACAGGGGCTGCGATTCTCTATAATATACACAGGAGCTGCTATTCTCTATAATATACACAAGGGCTGCTATTTTATTTAATATACACAGGGGCTGCTACTGTCTATTAAATACACAGTGGCTGCTATTGCCTACAATATAGACAGGGCCTGCTAATATCTATAACATAAAGAGGGACTGCTATTGTCTATAATATACACAGGGGCTGCTATTCTCTATAATATACACAGGGGCTGCTATTCTCTATAATATACACAGGGACTGCTATTCTCTATAATATACACAGGTACTGCTATTCTCTACAATATACACAGGGGCTGCTATTGTCTATAATATACACAGGGACTGCTATTCTCTATAACATAAAAAGAGGCTGCTATTCTCAATAATATGTACAGGGACTACTATTCTCTATAATATACACAGGGGCTGCTATTCTCTACAATATGCACAGGGGCTGCTATTCTCTATAATATGCACAGTGACTGCTATTCTCTATAATATACACAGGGACTGCTATTCTCTATAATATACACAGTGACTGCTATTCTCTATAATATACACAGGGGCTGCTATTCTCTATAATATACACAGGGACTGCTATTCTCTATAATATACAAAGGGCTGCTATTCTCTATAATATACACAGGGGCTGCTATTCTCTATAATATACACAGGGGCTGCTATTATCTATATTTTACCCATGGACTGCTATTCTCTACAATATGCACAGGGGCTGCTATTCTCTATAATATACACAGTGACTGCTATTCTCTATAATATACACAGGGGCTGCTATTATCTATATTTTACCCATGGACTGCTATTCTCTATAATATACACAGGGGCTGCTATTATCTATATTTTACCCATGGACTGCTATTCTCTACAATATGCACAGGGGCTGCTATTCTCTATAATATACACAGTGACTGCTATTCTCTATAAGATACACAGGGGCTGCTAATCTCTATAATATACACAGGGACTGCTATTCTCTATAATATACACAGGGACTGCTATTCTCTGTAATATACACAGGGACTGCTATTCTCTATAATATACACAGGGGCTGCTATTCTCTATAATATACACAGGGACTGCTATTCTCTATAATATACACAGGGACTGCTATTCTCTATAATATACACAGGGACTGCTATTCTCTATAATATACACAGGGACTGCTATTCTCTATAATATACACAGGGACTGCTATTCTCTTTAATACACACAAGGGCTGCAATTTTATATAATATAGAAAGGGGCTGCTACTGTCTTTAAAATACACAGTGGCTGCTATTCCCTACAATATAGACAGGGCCTGCTATTATCTATATCATAAAGAGGGTCTGCTATTGTCTATAATACACACAGGGGTTGCTATTTTCTATAATGTACACAGGGGCTGCTACTCTCTTTAATTTCCACAGGGGCTGCTATTCTCTATAGTACACACAGGGTCTGCTATTCTCTATAATATACACAGGGGCTGCTATTCTATATAATATACACAGGGGCTGCTATTCTCTATAATATACACAGGGACTGCTATTCTCTATAATATACACATGGGCTGCTATTCTCTATAATATACAAAGGGCTGCTATTGTCTATAATATACACAGGGACTGCTATTCTCTATAATATACACATGGGCTGCTATTCTCTATAATATACAAAGGGCTGCTATTCTCTATAATATACACAGGGGCTGCTATTCTCTATAATATACACAGGGACTGCTATTCTCTATAGTATACACAGGGACTGCTATTCTCTATAATATAAACTGGGGCTGCTATTCTCTATAATATACACAGAGGCTGCTATTCTCTATAATATACACAGGGACTGCTATTCTCTATAATATACAAAGGGCTGCTATTCTCTATAATATACACAGGGACTGCTATTCTCTATAATATACAAAGGGCTGCTATTCTCTATAATATACACAGGGGCTGCTATTCTCTATAATACACACAGGGACTGCTATTCTCTATAATATACACAGGGACTGCTATTCTCTATAATACACACAGGGACTGCTATTCTCTATAATATACACAGGGGCTGCTATTCTCTATAATACACACAGGGTCTGCTATTCTCTATAATATACACAGGGACTGCTATTCTCTATAATATACACAGGGACTGCTATTCTCTATAATATACACAGGGACTGTTATTCTCTATAATATACACAGGTGTTGCTATTCTCTATAATATACACAGGGTCTGCTATTCTCTATAATATACACAGGGACTGCTATTATCTATAATATACACAGGGACTGCTATACTATATAATATACACAGGGTCTGCTATTCTCTATAATATACACAGTGGCTGCTATTCTCTATAATATACACAGGGACTGCTATTCTCTATAATATACACAGGAGCTGCTATTCTCTATAATATACACAGGGACTGCTTTTCTCTATAATACATACAGGGGCTACTATTCTCTATAATATACACAGTTAATGCTATTCTCTATAATATACACAGTTAATGCTATTCTCTATAATATACACAGCGACGGCTACTCTCCATAATATACACAGGGGCTGCAATTCTCTATAATATACACAGGGGCTGCTATTCTCTATAATATACACAGGGACTGCTATTCTCTATAATATATACAGGGACTGCTATTCACTATAATATACACAGGGACTGCTATTCTCTATAATATACACAGGGACTGCTATTCTCTATAATATACACAGGGACTGCTATTCTCTATAATATACACAGGGACTGCTATTCCCTATAATATACACAGGGGCTGCTATTCTCTATAATATACACAGGGACTGCTATTCTCTATAATATACACAGGGGATGCTAATCTCTATAATATACACAGGGACTGCTATTGTCTATAATATACACAGGGACTGCTATTCTCTATAATATACACAGGGGCTGCTATTCTCTATAATATACACAGGGGCTGCTATTCTCTACAATATACACAGGGACTGCTATTCTCTATAATACACGCAGGGGCTGCTATTCTCTATAATATACACAGGGGCTGCTATTCTCTATAATATACACAGGGGCTGCTATTCTCTATAATATACACAGGGACTGTTATTCTCTATAATATACACAGGTGTTGCTATTCTCTATAATATACACAGGGTCTGCTATTCTCTATAATATACACAGGGACTGCTATTATCTATAATATACACAGGGACTGCTATACTATATAATATACACAGGGTCTGCTATTCTCTATAATATACACAGTGGCTGCTATTCTCTATAATATACATAGGGACTGCTATTCTCTATAATATACACAGGAGCTGCTATTCTCTATAATATACACAGGGACTGCTTTTCTCTATAATACATACAGGGGCTACTATTCTCTATAATATACACAGTTAATGCTATTCTCTATAATATACACAGTTAATGCTATTCTCTATAATATACACAGCGACGGCTACTCTCCATAATATACACAGGGGCTGCAATTCTCTATAATATACACAGGGGCTGCTATTCTCTATAATATACACAGGGACTGCTATTCTCTATAATATATACAGGGACTGCTATTCACTATAATATACACAGGGACTGCTATTCTCTATAATATACACAGGGACTGCTATTCTCTATAATATACACAGGGACTGCTATTCTCTATAATATACACAGGGACTGCTATTCCCTATAATATACACAGGGGCTGCTATTCTCTATAATATACACAGGGACTGCTATTCTCTATAATATACACAGGGGATGCTAATCTCTATAATATACACAGGGACTGCTATTGTCTATAATATACACAGGGACTGCTATTCTCTATAATATACACAGGGGCTGCTATTCTCTATAATATACACAGGGGCTGCTATTCTCTACAATATACACAGGGACTGCTATTCTCTATAATACACGCAGGGGCTGCTATTCTCTATAATATACACAGGGGCTGCTATTCTCTATAATATACACAGGGGCTGCTATTCTCTATAATATACACAGGGACTGCTATTCTCTATAATATACACAGGAACTGCTATTCTCTATAATATACACAGGGACTGCTATTCTCTATAATATACACAGGGGCGGCTAATCTCTATAATATACACAGGGACAGCTATTTTCTATAATGTACACAGGGGCTGCTATTCACTATAATATACACAGTGACTGCTATTCTCTATAATACACACCGGGGCTGCTATTCTCTATAATACACTCAGGGGCTGCTATTCTCTATAATACACACAGGGTCTGCTATTCTCTATAATATACACAGGCGCTGCTATTCCCTATAATACACACAGGGACTGCTATTGTCTACAATATACACAGGGACTGCTATTCTCTATAATATACACAGGGGCTGCTATTCTCTATAATATACTCTGGGGCTGCTATTCTCTATAATATACACAGGGGCTGCTATTCTGTATAATACATACAGGGTCTGCTATTGTGTATAATATACACAGGTGCTGCTAATCTCTATAATACACACAGGGTCTGTTATTCTCTATAATATACACAGGGACTGCTATTCTCTATAATAAACACAAGGAATGCTATTCTCTATAATATACACAGGGGCTGCTATTCTCTATAATACAAAGAAGGGCTGCTATTCTCTATTGTATACATAGGGTTTGCTATTCTCTTTAATATACACAGGGACTGCTATTCTCTATAACATACACAGGTACTGCTATTCTCTATAATACACCCAGGGACTGCTATTCTCTACAATATACACAAGGGCTGCTATTCTCTATAATATACACAGGGACTGCTATTCTCTATAATATACACAGGGACTGCTATTCTCTATAATATACACAGGGACTGCTATTCTCTACAATATACACAGGGGCTGCTATTCTCTATAATATACACAGGGGCTGCTATTCTCTATAATATACACAGGGACTGCTATTCTCTATAATATACACAGGGGCTGCTATTCTCTATAATATACACAGGGGCTGCGATTCTCTACAATATACACAGGGGCTGCGATTCTCTATAATATACACAGGGGCTGCGATTCTCTATAATATACACAGGAGCTGCTATTCTCTATAATATACACAAGGGCTGCTATTTTATATAAAATACACAGGGGCTGCTACTGTCTATTAAATACACAGTGGCTGCTATTCCCTACAATATAGACAGGGCCTGCTAATATCTATAACATAAAGAGGAACTGCTATTGTCTATAATATACACAGGGGCTGCTATTCTCTATAATATACTCAGGGGCTGCTATTCTCTATAACATAAAAAGAGGCTGCTACTCTCAATAATAAACACAGGGGCTGCTTTTCTCTATAATATACACAGTTAATGCTATTCTCTATAATATACACAGTTAATGCTCTACTCTATAATATACACAGCGACGGCTACTCTCCATAATATACACAGGGGCTGCTATTCTCTATAATATACACAGGGGCTGCTATTCTCTATAATATACACAGGGGCTGCTATTTTCTATAATATACACAGGCGCTGCTATTCTCTATAATACACACAGGGTCTGCTATTCTCTATAATATACACAGGCGCTGCTATTCTCTATAATATACACAGGGGCTGCTATTCTCTATAATATACACAGGCGCTGCTATTCTCTATAACATACACAGGGGCGGCTAATCTCTATAATATACACAGGGACTGCTATTTTCTATAATACACACAGGGTCTGTTATTCTCTATAATATACACAGGGGCTGCAATTCTCTATAATAAACACAGGGGCTGCTATTCTCTATAATATACACAGGGGCTGCTATTCACTGTAATATACACAGGGGCTGCTATTCACTATAATATACACAGGCGCTGCTATTCTCTATAATATACACAGGGGCTGCTATTCTGTATAACACATACAGGGTCTACTATTCTATACAATACACACAGGGGCTGCTATTCTCTATAATATACACAGGGACAGCTATTCTCAATAATATGCACAGGGACTGCTATTCTCTTTAATATACACAGGGACTGCTATTCTCTATAATATACACAGGGGCTGCTATTCTCTATAATATACACAGGGGCTGCTATTCTGTATAACACATACAGGGTCTACTATTCTATACAATACACACAGGGGCTGCTATTCTCTATAATATACACAGGGACAGCTATTCTCAATAATATGCACAGGGACTGCTATTCTCTTTAATATACACAGGGACTGCTATTCTCTATAATATATACAGGGGCTGCTATTATCTATATTTTACCCATGGACTGCTATTCTCTACAATATGCACAGGGGCTGCTATTCTCTATAATATACACAGTGACTGCTATTCTCTATAATATACACAGGGGCTGCTATTATCTATATTTTACCCATGGACTGCTGTTCTCTACAATATACACAGGGGCTGCTATTCTCTATAATATACACAGGGACTGCTATTCTCTATAATATACACAGGTACTGCTATTCTCTGTAATATACACAGGGACTGCTATTCTCTGTAATATACACAGGGACTGCTATTCTCTATAATATACACAGGGGCTGCTATTCTCTATAATATACACAGGGACTGCTATTCTCTATAATATACACAGGGACTGCTATTCTCTATAATATACATAGGGACTGCTATTCTCTATAATATACATAGGGACTGCTATTCTCTATAATATCCACAGGGACTGCTATTCTCTATAATATACACAGGGACTGCTATTCTCTATAATATACACAGGGACTGCTATTCTCTATAATATACACAGGGACTGCTATTCTCTATAATATACACAGGGACTGCAATTCTCTATAATATACATAGGGACTGCTATTCTCTATAATATACACAGGGGCTGCTAATCTTTAAAATATACACAGGGATTGCTATTCTCTATAATATACATAGGGACTGCTATTCTCTTTAATATACACAGTGGCTGCTATTCTCTATAATATACACAGGGACTGCTATTCTCTATAATATACACAGGGACTGCTATTCTCTATAATATACACAGGGACTGCTATTCTCTATAATATACACAGGGACTGCTATTCTCTATAATATGCACAGGTACTGCTATTCTCTATAATATACACAGGGGCTGCTATTCTCTATAATACACACAGGGACTGCTATTCTCTATAATATACACAGGGGCTGCTATTCTCTATAATATACACAGGGGCTGCTATTCTCTATAACATAATCAGGGTTTGCTATTCTCTATAATATGCACAGTGACTGCTATTGTCTATAATGAACACAGGGACTGCAATTCTCTATAATATACACAGGTGCTGCTATTTTATATAATATACACAGGGAATGCTACTGTCTATTAAATACACAGTGGCTGCTATTCCCTACAATATAGACAGGGCCTGCTATTATCTATAACATAAAGAGGGACTGCTATTGTCTATAATATACACAGGGGCTGCGATTCTCTATAATATACACAGGGGCTGCTATTCTCTATAATATACACAGGGACTGCTATTCTCTTTAATATACACAGGGGCGGCTAATCTCTATAATATACACAGGGGCAGCTATTTTCTATAATGTACACAGGGGCTGCTACTCTCTATAATATACACAGGCGCTGCTATTCTCTATAATATACTCAGGGGCTGCTATTCAATATATTATACACAGGCACTGCAAATCTCTATAATATACACAGGGACTGCTATTCTGTATAATACATACAGGGTCTGCTATTGTCTATAATATACACAGGGGCTGCTAATCTCTATTATACACACAGGGTCTGTTATTCTCTATAATATACACAGGGACTGCTATTCTCTATAATAAACACAAGGAATGCTATTCTCTATAATATACACAGGGGCTGCTATTCTCTATAATACAAAGAAGGGCTGCTATTCTCTATTGTATACATAGGGTTTGCTATTCTCTTTAATATACACAGGGACTGCTATTCTCTATAACATACACAGGTACTGCTATTCTCTATAATACACACAGGGACTGCTATTCTCTACAATATACACAGGGGCTGCTATTCTCTATAATATACACAGGGACTGCTATTCTCTATAATATACACAGGGACTGCTATTCTCTATAATATACACAGGGACTGCTATTCTCTACAATATACACAGGGGCTGCTATTCTCTATAATATACACAGGGGCTGATATTCTCTATAATATACACAGGGACTGCTATTCTCTATAATATACACAGGGGCTGCTATTCTCTATAATATACACAGGGGCTGCGATTCTCTACAATATACACAGGGGCTGCGATTCTTTATAATATACACAGGGGCTGCGATTCTCTATAATATACACAGGAGCTGCTATTCTCTATAATATACACAGGGGCTGCTATTCTGTATAACACATACAGGGTCTACTATTCTATACAATACACACAGGGGCTGCTATTCTCTATAATATACACAGGGACAGCTATTCTCAATAATATGCACAGGGACTGCTATTCTATTTAATATACACAGGGACTGCTATTCTCTATAATATACACAGGGGCTGCTATTCTCTATAATATACACAGGGGCTGCTATTCTGTATAACACATACAGGGTCTACTATTCTATACAATACACACAGGGGCTGCTATTCTCTATAATATACACAAGGGCTGCTATTTTATATAATATACACAGGGGCTGCTACTGTCTATTAAATACACAGTGGCTGCTATTCCCTACAATATAGACAGGGCCTGCTAATATCTATAACATAAAGAGGAACTGCTATTGTCTATAATATACACAGGGGCTGCTATTCTCTATAATATACTCAGGGGCTGCTATTCTCTATAACATAAAAAGAGGCTGCTACTCTCAATAATAAACACAGGGGCTGCTTTTCTCTATAATATACACAGTTAATGCTATTCTCTATAATATACACATTTAATGCTCTACTCTATAATATACACAGCGACGGCTACTCTCCATAATATACACAGGGGCTGCTATTCTCTATAATATACACAGGGGCTGCTATTCTCTATAATATACACAGGGGCTGCTATTTTCTATAATGTACACTGGGGCTGCTACTATCTATAATACACACAGGGTCTGCTATTCTCAATAATATACACAGGCGCTGCTATTCTCTATAATACACACAGGGTCTGCTATTCTCTATAATATACACAGGCACTGCTATTCTCTATAATATACACAGGGGCTGCTATTCTCTATAATATACACAGGCGCTGCTATTCTCTATAACATACACAGGGGCGGCTAATCTCTATAATATACACAGGGACTGCTATTTTCTATAATACACACAGGGTCTGTTATTCTCTATAATATACACAGGGGCTGCAATTCTCTATAATAAACACAGGGGCTGCTATTCTCTATAATATACACAGGGGCTGCTATTCACTGTAATATACACAGGGGCTGCTATTCACTATAATATACACAGGCGCTGCTATTCTCTATAATATACACAGGGGCTGCTATTCTGTATAACACATACAGGGTCTACTATTCTATACAATACACACAGGGGCTGCTATTCTCTATAATATACACAGGGACAGCTATTCTCAATAATATGCACAGGGACTGCTATTCTATTGAATATACACAGGGACTGCTATTCTCTATAATATACACAGGGGCTGCTATTCTCTATAATATACACAGGGGCTGCTATTCTGTATAACACATACAGGGTCTACTATTCTATACAATACACACAGGGGCTGCTATTCTCTATAATATACACAGGGACAGCTATTCTCAATAATATGCACAGGGACTGCTATTCTCTTTAATATACACAGGGACTGCTATTCTCTATAATATATACAGGGGCTGCTATTATCTATATTTTACCCATGGACTGCTATTCTCTACAATATGCACAGGGGCTGCTATTCTCTATAATATACACAGTGACTGCTATTCTCTATAATATACACAGGGGCTGCTATTATCTATATTTTACCCATGGACTGCTGTTCTCTACAATATACACAGGGGCTGCTATTCTCTATAATATACACAGGGACTGCTATTCTCTATAATATACACAGGGACTGCTATTCTCTGTAATATACACAGGGACTGCTATTCTCTGTAATATACACAGGGACTGCTATTCTCTATAATATACACAGGGGCTGCTATTCTCTATAATATACACAGGGACTGCTATTCTCTATAATATACACAGGCACTTCTATTCTCTATAATATACATAGGGACTGCTATTCTCTATAATATACATAGGGACTGCTATTCTCTATAATATACACAGGGACTGCTATTCTCTATAATATACACAGGGACTGCTATTCTCTATAATATACACAGGGACTGCTATTCTCTATAATATACACAGGGGCTGCTAATCTTTAAAATATACACAGGGACTGCTATTCTCTATAATATACATAGGGACTGCTATTCTCTTTAATATACACAGTGGCTGCTATTCTCTATAATATACACAGGGACTGCTATTCTCTATAATATACACAGGGACTGCTATTCTCTATAATATACACAGGGACTGCTATTCTCTATAATATACACAGGGACTGCTATTCTCTATAATATGCACAGGTACTGCTATTCTCTATAATATACACAGGGGCTGCTATTCTCTATAATACACACAGGGACTGCTATTCTCTATAATATACACAGGGGCTGCTATTCTCTATAATATACACAGGGGCTGCTATTCTCTATAACATAATCAGGGTTTGCTATTCTCTATAATATGCACAGTGACTGCTATTGTCTATAATGAACACAGGGACTGCTATTCTCTATAATATACACAGGTGCTGCTATTTTATATAATATACACAGGGAATGCTATGTCTATTAAATACACAGTGGCTGCTATTCCCTACAATATAGACAGGGCCTGCTATTATCTATAACATAAAGAGGGACTGCTATTGTCTATAATATACACAGGGGCTGCGATTCTCTATAATATACACAGGGGCTGCTATTCTCTATAATATACACAGGGACTGCTATTCTCTATAATATACACAGGGGCGGCTAATCTCTATAATATACACAGGGGCAGCTATTTTCTATAATGTACACAGGGGCTGCTACTCTCTATAATATACACAGGCGCTGCTATTCTCTATAATATACATAGGGACTGCTATTCTCTATAATATACACAGGGACTGCTATTCTCTATAATATACACAGGGACTGCTATTCTCTATAATATACACAGGGACTGCTATTCTCTATAATATACACAGGGACTGCTATTCTGTATAATATACACAGGGACTGCAATTCTCTATAATATACACAGGGACTGCTATTCTCTATAATATACACAGGGACTGCTATTCTCTATAATATGCACAGGTACTGCTATTCTCTATAATATACACAGGGGCTGCTATTCTCTATAATACACACAGGGACTGCTATTCTCTATAATATACACAGGGGCTGCTATTCTCTATAATATACACAGGGGCTGCTATTCTCTATAATATACACAGGGACTGCTATTCTCTATAATATACACAGGGGCGGCTAATCTCTATAATATACACAGGGGCAGCTATTTTCTATAATGTACACAGGGGCTGCTACTCTCTATAATATACACAGGCGCTGCTATTCTCTATAATATACACAGGGACTGCTATTCTCTATAATATACACAGGGACTGCTATTCTCTATAATATACACAGGGACTGCTATTCTCTATAATATACACAGGGACTGCTATTCTCTATAATATACACAGGGACTGCAATTCTCTATAATATACATAGGGACTGCTATTCTATATAATATACACAGGGGCTGCTAATCTTTAAAATATACACAGGGACTGCTATTCTCTATAATATACATAGGGACTGCTATTCTCTTTAATATACACAGTGGCTGCTATTCTCTATAATATACACAGGGACTGCTATTCTCTATAATATACACAGGGACTGCTATTCTCTATAATATACACAGGGACTGCTATTCTCTATAATATACACAGGGACTGCTATTCTCTATAATATGCACAGGTACTGCTATTCTCTATAATATACACAGGGGCTGCTATTCTCTATAATACACACAGGGACTGCTATTCTCTATAATATACACAGGGGCTGCTATTCTCTATAATATACACAGGGGCTGCTATTCTCTATAACATAATCAGGGTTTGCTATTCTCTATAATATGCACAGTGACTGCTATTGTCTATAATGAACACAGGGACTGCTATTGTCTATAATATACACAGGTGCTGCTATTTTATGTAATATACACAGGGAATGCTACTGTCTATTAAATACACAGTGGCTGCTATTCCCTACAATATAGACAGGGCCTGCTATTATCTATAACATAAAGAGGGACTGCTATTGTCTATAATATACACAGGGGCTGCGATTCTCTATAATATACACAGGGGCTGCTATTCTCTATAATATACACAGGGACTGCTATTCTCTATAATATACACAGGGGCGGCTAATCTCTATAATATACACAGGGGCAGCTATTTTCTATAATGTACACAGGGGCTGCTACTCTCTATAATATACACAGGCGCTGCTATTCTCTATAATATACTCAGGGGCTGCTATTCAATATATTATACACAGGCACTGCAAATCTCTATAATATACACAGGGACTGCTATTCTGTATAATACATACAGGGTCTGCTATTGTCTATAATATACACAGGGGCTGCTATTCTCTATAATATACACAGGGACTGCTATTCTCTACAATATACACAGGGGCTGCTATTCTCTATAATATACACAGGGGCTGCTATTCTCTATAATATACACAGGGACTGCTATTCTCTATCATATACACAGGGACTGCTATTCTCTATAATATACACAGGGACTGCTATTCTCTATAATATACACAGGGGCTGCTATTCTCTATAATATACACAGGGACTGCTATTCTCTATAATACACACAGGGGCTGCTATTCTCTATAATATACACAGGGGCTGCGATTCTCTACAATATACACAGGGGCTGCGATTCTCTATAATATACACAGGGACTGCTATTCTCTATAATATACACAGGGGCTGCTATTCACTATAATATACACAGTGACTGCTATTCTCTATAATACACACCGGGGCTGCTATTCTCTATAATACACTCAGGGGCTGCTATTCTCTATAATACACACAGGGTCTGCTATTCTCTATAATATACACAGGCGCTGCTATTCCCTATAATACACACAGTGACTGCTATTGTCTACAATATACACAGGGACTGCTATTCTCTATAATATACACAGGGGCTGCTATTCTCTATAATATACTCAGGGGCTGCTATTCTCTATAATATACACAGGGGCTGCTATTCTCAATAATACATACAGGGTCTGCTATTGTGTATAATATACACAGGGGCTGCTAATCTCTATAATACACACAGGGTCTGTTATTCTCTATAATATACACAGGGACTGCTATTCTCTATAATATACACAAGGAATGCTATTCTCTATAATATACACAGGGACTGCTATTCTCTATTGTATACATAGGGTTTGCTATTCTCTTTAATATACACAGGGACTGCTATTCTCTATAACATACACAGGTACTGCTATTCTCTATAATACACACAGGGACTGCTATTCTCTATAATATACACAGGGACTGCTATTCTCTACAATATACACAGGGGCTGCTATTCTCTATAATATACACAGGGACTGCTATTCTCTATAATATACACAGGGACTGCTATTCTCTATAATATACACAGGGACTGCTATTCTCTACAATATACACAGGGGCTGCTATTCTCTATAATATACACAGGGGCTGCTATTCTCTATAATATACACAGGGACTGCTATTCTCTATAATATACACAGGGGCTGCTATTCTCTATAATATACACAGGGGCTGCGATTCTCTACAATATACACAGGGGCTGCGATTCTCTATAATATACACAGGGGCTGCGATTCTCTATAATATACACAGGAGCTGCTATTCTCTATAATATACACAAGGGCTGCTATTTTATATAATATACACAGGGGCTGCTACTGTCTATTAAATACACAGTGGCTGCTATTCCCTACAATATAGACAGGGCCTGCTAATATCTATAACATAAAGAGGAACTGCTATTGTCTATAATATACACAGGGGCTGCTAAACTCTATAATATACACAGGGGTTGCTATTCTCTATAACATAAAAAGAGGCTGCTACTCTCAATAATAAACACAGGGGCTGCTTTTCTCTATAATATACACAGTTAATGCTATTCTCTATAATATACACAGTTAATGCTATTCTCTATAATATACACAGCGACGGCTACTCTCCATAATATACACAGGGGCTGCTATTCTCTATAATATACACAGGGGCTGCTATTCTCTATAATATACACAGGGGCTGCTATTTTCTATAATGTACACAGGGGCTGCTACTCTCTATAATATACACAGGGTCTGCTATTCTCAATAATATACACAGGCGCTGCTATTCTCTATAATACACACAGGGTCTGCTATTCTCTATAATATACACAGGCGCTGCTATTCTCTATAATATACACAGGGGCTGCTATTCTCTATAATATACACAGGCGCTGCTATTCTCTATAACATACACAGGGGCGGCTAATCTCTATAATATACACAGGGACTGGTATTTTCTATAATACACACAGGGTCTGTTATTCTCTATAATATACACAGGGGCTGCAATTCTCTATAATAAACACAGGGGCTGCTATTCTCTATAATATACACAGGGGCTGCTATTCACTATAATATACACAGGGGCTGCTATTCACTATAATATACACAGGCACTGCTATTCTCTATAATATACACAGGGGCTGCTATTCTGTATAACACATACAGGGTCTACTATTCTATACAATACACACAGGGGCTGCTATTCTCTATAATATACACAGGGACAGCTATTCTCAATAATATGCACAGGGACTGCTATTCTCTTTAATATACACAGGGACTGCTATTCTCTATAATATACACAGGGGCTGCTATTCTCTATAATATACACAGGGGCTGCTATTCTGTATAACACATACAGGGTCTACTATTCTATACAATACACACAGGGGCTTCTATTCTCTATAATATACACAGGGACAGCTATTCTCAATAATATGCACAGGGACTGCTATTCTCTTTAATATACACAGGGACTGCTATTCTCTATAATATATACAGGGGCTGCTATTATCTATATTTTACCCATGGACTGCTATTCTCTACAATATGCACAGGGGCTGCTATTCTCTATAATATACACAGTGACTGCTATTCTCTATAATATACACAGGGGCTGCTATTATCTATATTTTACCCATGGACTGCTATTCTCTACAATATACACAGTGGCTGCTATTCTCTATAATATACACAGGGACTGCTATTCTCTATAATATAAACAGGGACTGCTATTCTCTGTAATATACACAGGGACTGCTATTCTCTATAATATACACAGGGACTGCTATTCTCTATAATATACACAGGGGCTGCTATTCTCTATAATATACACAGGGACTGCTATTCTCTATAATATACACAGGGACTGCTATTCTCTATAATATACATAGGGACTGCTATTCTCTATAATATACATAGGGACTGCTATTCTCTATAATATAAACAGGGACTGCTATTCTCTATAATATACATAGGGACTGCTATTCTCTATAATACACACAGGGGCTGCTATTCTCTATAATATACACAGGGGCTGCTATTCTCTATAATATACACAGGGGCTGCTATTCTCTATAATATACACAGGGACTGCTATTCTCTATAATATACACAGGGACTGCTATTCTCTATAATATACACAGGGACTGCTATTCTCTATAATATACATAGGGACTGATATTCTCTATAATATACACAGGGGCTGCTAATCTCTACAATATACACAGGGACTGCTATTCTCTATAATATACATAGGGACTGCTATTCTCTATAATATACACAGGGACTGCTATTCTCTATAATATACACAGTGGCTGCTATTCTCTATAATACACACAGCGACTGCTATTCTCTATAATATACACAGGGACTGCTATTCTTTATAATATACATAGGGACTGCTATTCTCTATAATATACATAGGGACTGCTATTCTCTATAATATACACAGGGACTGCTATTCTCTATAATATACAATGGGCTGCTATTCTCTATAATACACACAGGGGCTGCTATTCTCTATAATATACACAGGGTCTGCTATTCTCTATAATATACACAGGGGCTGCTATTCTCTATAATATACACAGGGACTGCTATTCTCTATAATATACACAGGGACTGCTATTCTCTATAATATACACAGGGACTGCTATTCTCTATAATATACATAGGGACTGCTATTCTCTATAATATAAACAGGGGCTGCTAATCTCTACAATATACACAGGGACTGCTATTCTCTATAATATACATAGGGACTGCTATTCTCTATAATATACACAGGGACTGCTATTCTCTATAATATACACAGTGGCTGCTATTCTCTATAATACACACAGCGACTGCTATTCTCTATAATATACACAGGGACTGCTATTCTCTATAATATACATAGGGACTGCTATTCTCTATAATATACATAGGGACTGCTATTCTCTATAATATACACAGGGACTGCTATTCTCTATAATATACATAGGGACTGCTATTCTCTATAATACACACAGGGGCTGCTATTCTCTATAATATACACAGGGGCTGCTATTCTCTATAATATACACAGGGGCTGCTATTCTCTATAATATACACAGGGACTGCTATTCTCTATAATACACACAGGGACTGCTATTCTCTATAATATACACAGGGACTGCTATTTTCTATAATATACATAGGGACTGCTATTCTCTATAATATACACAGGGGCTGCTAATCTCTACAATATACACAGGGACTGCTATTCTCTATAATATACATAGGGACTGCTATTCTCTATAATATACACAGGGACTGCTATTCTCTATAATATACACAGGGACTGCTATTCTCTATAATATACATAGGGGCTGCTATTCTCTTTAATACACACAAGGGCTGCAATTTTATATAATATAGACAGGGGCTGCTACTGTCTTTAAAATACACAGTGGCTGCTATTCCCTACAATATAGACAGGGCCTGCTATTTTCTATAACATAAAGAGGAACTGCTATTGTCTATAATATACACAGGGGCTGCTATTCTCTATAATATACACATGGGCTGCTATTCTCTATAATATACACAGGGACTGCTATTCTCTATAATATACATAGGGACTGCTATTCTCTATAATATACACAGTGGCTGCTATTCTCTATAATACACCCAGGGACTGCTATTCTCTATAATATACACATGGACTGCTATTCTCTATAATATACATAGGGACTGCTATTCTCTATAATATACATAGGGACTGCTATTCTCTATAATATACACAGGGGCTGCTACTCTCTATAATATACACAGGGGCTGCTATTCTCTATAATATACACAGGGGCTGCTATTCTCTATAGTACACACAGGGTCTGCTATTCTCTATAATATACACAGGGGCTGCTTTTCTATATAATATACACAGGGGCTGCTATTCTCTATAATATACACAGGGACTGCTATTCTCTATAATATACACATGGGCTGCTATTCTCTATAATATACAAAGGGCTGCTATTGTCTATAATATACACAGGGACTGCTATTCTCTATAATATACACATGGGCTGCTATTCTCTATAATATACAAAGGGCTGCTATTCTCTATAATATACACAGGGGCTGCTATTCTCTATACTATACACAGGGACTGCTATTCTCTATAGTATACACAGGGACTGCTATTCTCTGTAATATACACAGGGGCTGCTATTCTCTATAATATACACAGAGGCTGCTATTCTCTATAATATACACAGGGACTGCTATTCTCTATAATATACAAAGGGCTGCTATTCTCTATAATATACACAGGGACTGCTATTCTCTATAATATACAATGGGCTGCTATTCTCTATAATATACACAGGGGCTGCTATTCTCTATAATACACACAGGGACTCCTATTCTCTATAATATACACAGGGGCTGCTATTCTCTATAATACACACAGGGTCTGCTATTCTCTATAATATACACAGGGACTGCTGTTCTCTATAATATACACAGGGACTGCTATTCTCTATAATATACACAGGGACTGCTATTCTCTATAATATACACAGGTGCTGCTATTCTCTATAATATACACAGGGTTTGCTATTCTCTATAATATACACAGGGACTGCTATTCTCTATAATATACACAGGGACTGCTATTCTATATAATATACACAGGGTCTGCTATTCTCTATAATATACACAGTGGCTGCTATTCTCTATAATATACACAGGGACTGCTATTCTCTATAATATACACAGGAGCTGCTATTCTCTATAATATACACAGGGACTGCTTTTCTCTATAATACATACAGGGGCTACTATTCTCTATAATATACACAGTTAATGCTATTCTCTATAATATACACAGTTAATGCTATTCTCTATAATATACACAGCGACGGCTACTCTCCATAATATACACAAGGACTGCTATTCTCTATAATATACATAGGGACTGCTATTCTCTATAATATACATAGGGACTGCTATTCTCTATAATATACACAGGGACTGCTATTCTCTATAATATACATAGGGACTGCTATTCTCTATAATACACACAGGGGCTGCTATTCTCTATAATATACACAGGGGCTGCTATTCTCTATAATATACACAGGGGCTGCTATTCTCTATAATATACACAGGGACTGCTATTCTCTATAATATACACAGGGACTGCTATTCTCTATAATATACACAGGGACTGCTATTCTCTATAATATACATAGGGACTGCTATTCTCTATAATATACACAGAGGCTGCTAATCTCTACAATATACACAGGGACTGCTATTCTCTATAATATACATAGGGACTGCTATTCTCTATAATATACACAGGGACTGCTATTCTCTATAATATACACAGGGACTGCTATTCTCTATAATATACATAGGGGCTGCTATTCTCTTTAATACACACAAGGGCTGCAGTTTTATATAATATAGACAGGGGCTGCTACTGTCTTTAAAATACACAGTGGCTGCTATTCCCTACAATATAGACAGGGCCTGCTATTATCTATAACATAAAGAGGGACTGCTATTGTCTATAATATACACAGGGCTGCTATTCTCTATAATATACACAGGGGCTGCTATTCTCTATAATATACACAGGGACTGCTATTCTCTATAATATACATAGGGACTGCTATTCTCTATAATATACACAGTGGCTGCTATTCTCTATAATACACACAGGGACTGCTATTCTCTATAATATACACAGGGACTGCTATTCTCTATAATATACATAGGGACTACTATTCTCTATAATATACATAGGACTGCTATTCTCTATAATATACACAGGGGCTGCTACTCTCTATAATATACACAGGGGCTGCTATTCTCTATCATATACACAGGGGCTGCTATTCTCTATAGTACACACAGGGTCTGCTATTCTCTATAATATACACAGGGGCTGCTATTCTATATAATATACACAGGGGCTGCTATTCTCTATAATATACACAGGGACTGCTATTCTCTATAATATACACATGGGCTGCTATTCTCTATAATATACAAAGGGCTGCTATTGTCTATAATATACACAGGGACTGCTATTCTCTATAATATACACATGGGCTGCTATTCTCTATAATATACAAAGGGCTGCTATTGTCTATAATATACACAGGGGCTGCTATTCTCTATAATATACACAGGGACTGCTATTCTCTATAGTATACACAGGGACTGCTATTCTCTGTAATATACACAGGGGCTGCTATTCTCTATAATATACACAGAGGCTGCTATTCTCTATAATATACACAGGGACTGCTATTCTCTATAATATACAAAGGGCTGCTATTCTCTATAATATACACAGGGACTGCTATTCTCTATAATATACAAAGGGCTGCTATTCTCTATAATATACACAGGGGCTGCTATTCTCTATAATACACACAGGGACTCCTATTCTCTATAATGTACACAGGGGCTGCTATTCTCTATAATACACACAGGGTCTGCTATTCTCTATAATATACACAGGGACTGCTATTCTCTATAATATACACAGGGACTGCTATTCTCTATAATATACACAGGGACTGCTATTCTCTATAATATACACAGGTGCTGCTATTCTCTATAATATACACAGGGTCTGCTATTCTCTATAATATACACAGGGACTGCTATTCTCTATAATATACACAGGGACTGCTATTCTATATAATATACACAGGGTCTGCTATCCTCTATAATATACACAGTGGCTGCTATTCTCTATAATATACACAGGGACTGCTATTCTCTATAATATACACAGGAGCTGCTATTCTCTATAATATACACAGGGACTGCTTTTCTCTATAATACATACAGGGGCTACTATTCTCTATAATATACACAGTTAATGCTATTCTCTATAATATACACAGTTAATGCTATTCTCTATAATATACACAGCGACGGCTACTCTCCATAATATACACAGGGGCTGCTATTCTCTATAATATACACAGGGGCTGCTATTCTCTATAATATACACAGGGACTGCTATTCTCTATAACATACACAGGGACTGCTATTCACTATAATATACACAGTTAATGCTATTCTCTATAATATACACAGGGACTGCTATTCTCTATAATATACACAGGGGCTGCTATTCTCTATAATATACACACGGACTGCTATTCTCTATAATATACACAGGGGATGCTAATCTCTATAATATACACAGGGACTGCTATTCACTATAATATACACAGGGTCTACTATTCTCTATAATATACACAGGGTCAGCAATTTTCTATAATATACACAGGGGCTGCTTTTGTCTATTATATTCACAGGGACTGCTGTTCTCTACAATATACACAGGGGCTGCTATTCTCTACAATATACACAGGGGCTGCTATTCTCTATAGCATAAAAAGAAGCTGCTACTCTCAATAATATACACAGGGGCTACTATTCTCTACAATATACACAGGGGCTGCTATTCTCTACAATATACACAGGGGCTACTATTCCCTATAATATACACTGGGACTGCTACTCTCAATAATATACACAGGGGCTGCTATTCTCTATAATATACACAGGGACTGCTACTCTCAATAATATACACAGATGCTGCTATTCTCTATAACATACACAGCGGCTGCTCTTCTCTATAATATACACAGGTGCTGCTATTCTCTATAATATGCACAGGTGCTGCTATTCTCTATAATATGCATAGCGGCTGCTATTCTCTGTAATATGTACTGGGACCACTCTTCTCTGCAATATACTCAGGGGCTGTTTTTCTCTGTAATAAGTAGAGGTACTGCTATTCATTTTGTGAGGAATGATGACGGGCCATAAACCTTCATGAGGATTGTCTATAGACCCCCAAACTCTAGTGTTGATGTTGGGCATGGCATTAAATAGCAAATTAGTGATGCATGTAATAAAGGAACATCTGTAATTATGGGTGACTTTAATCTGCATATAGATTGGGCAAATCAAATTAGTAACAATACTGTAGAGGAGGAATTCCTGGAGTGTATACAGGATGGTTTTCTAGACCAATACCTTGAGGAACCAATGAGCGAACAAGCCATCCTCGACTGGGTATTGGGTAATGAGAAAGGAATAATTAGCAATCTTGTTGTGTGAGGTCCCTAGGGGATGAGCGTCCATAATATGATAGAATTCTTCATCAAGATGGAGAGAGATGTAGTTGATTATGAGACAAGGGTCATGAATCTTAATAAAGGAAACTACGCTGTTATGAGGCGCAAGTTGGCTATGATGGATTGGGAAACGTTACTTAAAGGGATGATGTTGGATAGGCAATGGGAAACATTCAAAGAGTGCATGGGGGAACTACAACAATTATTTATTCCTGTCTGGCGCAAAGGTAAAACAGGAAAGATGGCCAAACCATGGCTTACAAGGGAAATTAGTGATAGTATTAGATCCAAGGAAGAGGCTTACAAATTGGCCAGAAAAAACAACAGACCTGAGGATTGGGAGCAGTTTAGAATTCAGCAAAGGAGGACCAAGGGATTGATTAAGAAGGGGAAAATACTTCTACCATCTAGAAGGACAAGGGCAGCAGACACATGGGGAACACCACCACCTGGAAGTTCCCCTCAAAGTCACTCACCATCCTGACTTGGAAATATATCACCGTTCCTTCACTGTCGCTTGGTCAAAATCCTGAAACTCCCTCCCTAACAGCACTGTGGGTGTACCTACACCACATGGACAAAATCCTGGAACTCCCTCCCTAACAGCGCTGTGGGTGTACCTACACCACACGGGACAAAATCCTGGAACTCCCTCCCTAACAGCACTGTGGGTGTACCTACACCACATGGACAAAATCCTGGAACTCCCTCACTAACAGCGCCGTGGGTGTACCTACACCACACGGACAAAATCCTGGAATTCCCTCCCTAACAGCGCTGTGGGTGTACCTACACCACACGGACAAAATCCTGGAACTCCCTCACTAACAGCACCGTGGGTGTATCTACACCAGATGGACTGCAGCAGGTCAAGAAGGCAGCTCACCACCACCTTTTCAAGGGGCAACTAGGAATGGGCAATAAATGCTGGGCCCAGCCAGCAAAGCCCACATCTCATGAATGAATAAAAAAAATTCAGGCTTTTCTACGTTATGAATCTCTCAGGGTTTTCTCTTTTGATTGAAACTCTGCCTGATTCTATCCTTGCAATCTCTCATGGGCTCTCTGTTTCGATGACAATAAAAACACTTGGTTTTTTAAAAGTTCCATTCACTACGAGGTTGCCTGCTTCACCTCTGTTCCCATTATTCCATGTTTTCTCTGCAAAGTCATTCCTTTTTATTTGCTGCTAGTGGTGGAGGTTTCCCGTTTCTCATCAGAGCTGTACATTTTCCCGCACTTCTTGGCTGAGGCTCCTCACCCAACATGAGGACGGTGACATTTTGCACTCTCCATATGTCTTTCGAGTCCCTCACTGCTCTTTCCATAGCCAGCGCTATTCCCAGTGCCTTCTGAATATCCAAATCTGTTTCAGACGGTAATCTCTTCTGAATCGAATCTTCATTTGTAGCGCGCACCAGTCGATCTCTCAGCATATCATTTATAGATTTACCAAACTCACAATGTCCCGTTAACTGTTTCAGACTTTCCACATAACATGCAGCTGCCTCCCCGGGACTCTATTTCTTGAGTTCAATTTGAACCGTAGCATTGTTATCGAGGGCTGAGGCTGGGAAGGAACTTTCACAAGGTTCACAAGATCATCTAAACTTTTTGAATCTGTGGTACCGGGTGGTATTAAAATTCACATCAATCCCTAAGTCTTACTCCCACACGTGGGTAAGAGGATCGCTCGCCTCTTCTCCTCCCCATTAATGTCTTTCACTTGGAAAAAGAACGTGAGGAGTTCACCATAATGAGACCAATCGCCCTCTGTTGCGTCGAAAGGATCAACTCATCCCAACGGCAGCACTCTTCGAGGGGACTGCTTCGGATAGTAGGAAGAAAATTCTACCTATAATCACCGAGAGATGTACTGCCCTGTTTATGTTCACTTCATTTGCATCCTTGCTTGTTCCAACTCTGCCCTCGTCGCCAGTTTGTTAGATCCTGGTCACTAGTTTAGTTGGAATGAGGGACGGGGTTAAACGCTTGTTTCAGGATAAGTGAGTTAGTACCATAGAGAAAGTAGGGTCAGAAGGTGGTTCTAATGAAGAACACAATATATTTATTTAGCAAACAACTCAGCAGCTACACTTGCGTTGGGACAAATACTGTCTCCACATTAGAGACCCTAACTCCAGACTACCGTATCCCAGTGAGAGTCAGTGAGTGTAGGACCCATACCCTAGTGAGAGTCAGTGTGTGTGGGACCCGTACCCCAGTGAGAGTCAGTGTGTGTGGGACCCGTACCCCAGTGAGAGTCAGTGTGTGTGGGACCCGTACCCCAGTGAGAGTCAGTGTGTGTGGGACCCGTACCCCAGTGAGAGTCAGTGTGTGTGGGACCCGTACCCCAGTGAGAGTCAGTGTGTGTGGGACCCGTACCCCAGTGAGAGTCAGACTGTGTAAACTCTTTCCCCTGTATCTCCTGGTGATAACCACGTATCGCCCTCTCTCAGCTGATGAATCAGCCCCTCCATGTTGAACATCACTTGGTGGGATCGCTGAGAGTTTCAAGGCCACGGGATGGTCTCAGGTTGGGGTACATCAATGTCCATCACCAAGAGCGGCTCGGTAACACCACTACTGACCGAGCTGGCCGAGCACTCAAGGACATCGCTGCTAGACTGGGTCTGCGCCAGGTGGTGAGGGAACCAACAAGAGGGAAAAGCATTCTGGACCTGATCCTCACCAACCTGCCAGCTGCAGATACACCTCCCCCATGGCCGTGTGGGTATCCGCTCTATAGAGCAGCAGATAACCCATCACATTTCTCCCTCTCTCCACTCTCAGTTTGTGAGAGAGATGGTCAGTGCTGATCAATACCTTGCATTGGTTTGTAACGTGAGTAAGGGAATAGCCTTCCTGGTGATTCAGAGGCAGAGGATAACGTCCAGTATGAGGGTTGTGGAATGTGGATGGAGCTGATTCAACCTACACATTGTCTATTACCCAAACCTACAATAACAACACCTCCTCCCTCTGTAATCCCCACTCTCTGTCGCTGCCGTTCAGTTCCTGACATTCACACTCACTGCTTCAATCTACTGAACTAAGAGCACAGACTGGGAGATCACACTGATTCTTCACCTGGTTATTCAGGGTAAGTGTCTCTCTCTGCTTCACTGTGCGAGTTCTCAGTTAATTCCTCAGGGTCAGCACTGTTCACTGTGCAACTGCACAGCATCACGTTTTAATCAGACAGTCGCAGAACGGTTACAGCACAGACAGAGGCCATTCTGCCCATCAGTTCGATACTAGGTCATTTCAAATTGAACCAGTCTCTCCTCCCATAGCCCAAAGGGAGCTGTATCCACAAATTAATCATCCAGTTCCCTTTTGAAATCCTCTTTTGAATCTGCCCATCCATCACTCTCGGGCTGTGCAATTCAGATCCTAACCAGACCCCATTGAAGCCAATCTGTGTGAGACCCATACCCCAGTGAGAGTCAGTGTGTGAGGGACACTAACCCCAGTGAGATTCAGTGTGTATTGAACCCGTACCCCAGTGAGAGTCAGTGAGTGTGGGAAACGTGCCCAACTGAGAGTCAGTGTGTTTGGAACCCGCATGCCAGTGAGTGTGTGTGTGAAACGTGTAACCCATTGAGAGCGTGTATGTGAGACCCGTACCCCAGTGAGAGTCAGTGTGTGTGGGACCCGTACCCCAGTGAGAGTCAGACTGTGTAAACTCTCTCCCCTGTATCTCCTGCTGATAACCATGTATCGCCCTCTCTCAGCTGATGAATCAGCCCCTCCATGTTGAACATCACTTGGTGGGATCGCTGAGAGTTGCAAAGCCACGGGATGTTCTCATTTTGGGGTACATCAATGTCCATCACCAAGAGCGGCTCGGTAACACCACTACTGACCGAGCTGGCCGAGCACTCAAGGACATCGCTGCTAGACTGGGTCTGCGCCAGGTGGTGAGGGAACCAACAAGAGGGAAAAGCATTCTGGACCTGATCCTCACCAACCTGCCAGCTGCAGATACACTTCCCCCATGGCCGTGTGGGTATCCGCTCTATAGAGCAGCAGATAACCCATCACATTTCTCCCTCTCTCCACTCTCAGTTTGTGATAGAGATGGTCAGTGCTGATCAATACCTTGCATTGGTTTGTAAAGTGATTAAGGGAGTAGCCTTCCTGGTGATTCAGAGACAGAGGATTACGTCCAGTATGAGGGTTGTGGAAAGTGGATGGAGCTGATTCAAGCTACACGTTTTGAACTACCCAAGTTTACAAAACCAACATCTTCCTCATTTGTAAATCCCCTCCCCGTCACTGCCGTTCAGTTCCTGACATTCACACTCACTGCTTCAATCTAATGAATTGAGAGCACAGACTGGGAGATCACACTGATTCTTCACCTGGTTATTCAGGGTAAGTGTCTCTCTCTGCTTCACTGTGCGAGTTCTCAGTTCATCCCTCAGGGTCAGCACCATCCACTGTGCAACTGCACAGCATCACGTTTTAATCAGACAGTCGCAGAATGGTTACAGCACAGACAGAGGCCATTCTGCCCAGTGAGAGTCAGTGTGTGTGGGACCCGTACCCCATTGAGAGTCAGTGTGTGTGGGACCCGTATCCCAGTGAGAGTCAGTGTGTGTGGGACCCGTACCCCAGTGAGAGTCAGTGTGTGTGGGACCCGTACACCAGTGAGACTCAGTGTGTGTAGGAACCATACCCCAGTGAGAGTCAGTGTGTGAAAACCCTCTCCTCTATACTTCCTGCTGATAACCACGTATCGCCCTCTCTCAGCTGATGAATCAGCCCCTCCATGTTGAACATCACTTGGTGGGATCGCTGAGAGTTTCAAGGCCACGGGATGTTCTCATGTTGGGGTACATCAATGTCCATCACCAAGAGCGGCTCGGTAACACCACTACTGACCGAGCTGGCCGAGCACTCAAGGACATCGCTGCTAGACTGGGTCTGCGCCAGGTGGTGAGGGAACCAACAAGAGGGAAAAGCATTCTGGACCTGATCCTCACCAACCTGCCAGCTGCAGATACACCTCCCCCATGGCCGTGTGGGTATCCGCTCTATAGAGCAGCAGATAACCCATCACATTTCTCCCTCTCTCCACTCTCAGTTTGTGAGAGAGATGGTCAGTGCTGATCAATACCTTGCATTGGTTTGTAAAGTGATTAAGGGAGTAGCCTTCCTGGTGATTCAGAGACAGAGGATTACGTCCAGTATGAGGTTTGTGGAATGTGGATGGAGCTGATTCAAGCTACACGTTTTGAACTACCCAAATTACAAAACAAAATTCTTCATCATTTGTAAATCCCCTCCCCGTCACTGCCGTTCAGTCCCTGACATTCACACTCACTGCTTCAATCTACTGAATTGACAGCACAGACTGGGAGATCACACTGATTCTTCACCTGGTTATTCAGGGTAAGTGTCTCTCTCTGCTTCACTGTGCGAGTTCTCAGTTCATCCCCCAGGGTCAGCACCGTTCACTGTGCAACTGCACAGCATCACGTTTTAATCAGACAGTCGCAGAACGGTTACAGCACAGACAGAGGCGATTCTGCTCAGTGAGAGTCAGTGTGTGTGGGACACGTACCCCAGTGAGAGTCAGTGTGTGTGTGGGACCCGTACCCCAGTGAGAGTCAGTGTGTGTGGGACCCGTACCCCAGTGAGAATCAGTGTGTGTGGGACCCGTACCCCAGTGAGAGTCAGTGTGTGTGGTACCCGCACCCCAGTGAGAGACAGTGTGTGTGTCTCCCGTACCACAGTGAGAGTCAGTGAGTGTGTGGGACCCGTACCCCAGTGAGAGTCACTGTGTGTGTTTCCCGTAGCCCAGTGACAGTCAGTGTGTGTGTGACCCGTACCCCAGTGAGAGTCAGTGTGTGTGAGACCAGAACCCCAGAGGGAGTCACTGTGTGTGTGACCCATATCTCAGTGAGAGATAGTGTGTGTGTGGGACACGTAACCCAGTGAGTGTCAGTTTGTGGGGGACCCGTAACCCGGTGAGATTCAGTGTGTGTATGACCCGTATCCCAGTGAGAGTTAGTGTGTTTGTGGGACCCGTACCCCAGTGAGAGTCAGTGTGTGTGGGACCCGTACCCCAGCGAGAGTGTCTGTGTGTATGACCCGTATTCCAGGGAGAGTTAGTGTGTTTGTGGGACCCGTAACCCAGTGAGAGTCATTGTGTGTGGGACCCTTCCCCCAGTGAGAGTCAGTGTGTGTGGGACCCGTACCCCAGTGAGAGTCAGTGTGCGTGGGACCCGTACCCCAGTGAGAGTCAGTGTGTGTGACCGGAACCCAAGTGAGAGTCAGTGTGTGTGGGTCCCGTATCCAAGTGAGAGTCAGTGTGTGTGTGACTCGTACCCCAGTGAGAGTCAGTGTGTGTGGGACCAGTACCCCAGTGAGAGTCAGTTGTGTGGGACCCGTACCCAATTGAGAGTCAGTGTGTGTGGGACCCGTACCCAAGTGAGAGTCAGTGTGTGAGGTACCCGTACCCCAGTGAGAGTCAGTGTGTGTGGGACCCGTACCCCAGTGAGAGTCATTGTTTGTGGGACTCGTACGGCAGTTAGAGGTAGTGTGTGTGGGACCCGTACCCCAGTGAGAGGTAATGTGTGTGGGACCCGTACCCCAGTGAGATTCAGCGTGTGTGATAGCCTTACCCCAGTGAGAGTCAGTGTGTGTGGGACACGTACCCCAGTGAGAGTCAGTGTGTGTGGGACCCGTACCCCAGTGAGTGTCAGTGTGTGAAAACACTCTCCTCTATACTTCCTGCTGATCACCACGTATCGCCCTCTCTCAGCTGATGAATCAGCCCCTCCATGTTGAACATCACTTGGTGGGATCGCTGAGAGTTGCAAGGCCACGGGATGGTCTCAGGTTGGGGTACATCAATGTCCATCACCAAGAGCGGCTCGGTAACACCACTACTGACCGAGCTGGCCGAGCACTCAAGGACATCGCTGCTAGACTGGGTCTGTGCCAGGTGGTGAGGGAACCAACAAGAGGGAAAAGCATTCTGGACCTGATCCTCACCAACCTGCCAGCTGCAGATACACCTCCCCCATGGCCGTGTGGGTATCCGCTCTATAGAGCAGCAGATAACCCATCACATTTCTCCCTCTCTCCACTCTCAGTTTGTGAGAGAGATGGTCAGTGCTGATCAATACCTTGCATTGGTTTGTAAAGTGATTAAGGGAGTAGCCTTCCTGGTGATTCAGAGACAGAGGATTACGTCCAGTATGAGGTTTGTGGAATGTGGATGGAGCTGATTCAAGCTACACCTTGTGTATTACCCAAACCTACAATAACAACACCTCCTCCCTCTATAATCCCCACTCTCTGTCGCTGCCGTTCAGTTCCTGACATTCACACTCACTGTTTCAATCTACTGAATTGAGAGCACAGACTGGGAGATCACACTGATTCTTCACCTGGTTATTCAGGGTAAGTGTCTCTCTCTGCTTCACTGTGCGAGTTCTCAGTTCATCCCTCAGGGTCAGCACTGTTCACTGTGCAACTGCACAGCATCACGTTTTAATCAGACAGTCACAGAACAGTTAGAGCACAGACAGAGGCCATTTTGCCTTTCGAGTCGGTGCTAGGTCATTTCAAATTGAACAAGTCTCTCCTCCCCTATCCCTATGGGATCTGTATCCACAAATTAATCATCCAGTTCCATTTTGATATCCTCTTTTGAATCTGCCATCACTCTCGGGCTGTGCAATTCAGATCCTAACCAGTCCCCATTGAAGCCAATCTGTGCGAGACACATACCCCAATGAGAGTCAGTGTGTGTGGGACACTAACCCCAGTGAGAGTCATTGTGTGTGGGACCCGTACCCCAGTGAGAGTCAGTGTGTGTGGGTCCCGTACCCCAGTGAGAGTCAGTGTGTGTGGGACCCGTACCCCAGTGACAGTCAGTGTGTGTGGGACCTGTGCCCCAGTGAGAGTCAGTGTGTGTGATGCCCGTACCCCAGTGAGAGTCAGTGTGTGTGGGACCCGTACCCCAGTGAGAGTCAGCGTGTGTGGGACCGTACCCCAGTGAGAGTCAGTGTGTGTGGGAACCGTAACCCAGTGAGAGTCATTGTGTTTGGGACCCGTAACCCAGTGAGAGTCAGTGTGTGTATGACCCGTATCCCAGTGAGAGTCAGTGCGTGTATGACCCATATCCCAGTGTGATTCAGTGTGTGTGGGACCCGAAACCCAGTGAGAGTCAGTCTGTGTAATACCCGTACCCCAGTGAGAGTCAGTGTGTGTGTGACCCGTACCCCAGTGAGACTCAGTGTGTGTGGGACCCGTACCCCAGTGGGAGTCAGTGTATGAAAACACTCTCCTCTATACTTCCTGCTGATAACCATGTATCGCCCTCTCTCAGCTGATGAATCAGCCCCTCCATGTTGAACATCACTTGGTGGGATCGCTGAGAGTTGCAAGGCCACGGGATGTTCTCATTTTGGGGTACATCAATGTCCATCACCAAGAGCGGCTCGGTAACACCACTACTGACCGAGCTGGCCGAACCCTCAAGGACATCGCTGCTAGACTGGGTCTGCGCCAGGTGGTGAGGGAACCAACAAGAGGGAAAAGCATTCTGGACCTGATCCTCACCAACTTGCCAGCTGCAGATACACCTCCCCCATGGCCGTGTGGGTATCCACTCTATAGAGCAGCAGATAACCCATCACATTTCTCCCTCTCTCCACTCTCAGTTTGTGAGAGAGATGGTCAGTGCTGATCAATACCTTGCATTGGTTTGTAAAGTGATTAAGGGAGTAGCCTTCATGGTGAATCAGAGACAGAGGATTACGTCCAGTGTGAGGGTTGTGGAATGTGGATGGAGCTGATTCAAGCTACACGTTTTGAACTACCCAAATTACAAAACCAACATCTTCCTCATTTGTAAATCCCCTCCCCGTCACTGCCGTTCAGTTCCTGACATTCACACTCACTGCTTCAATCTACTGAATTGAGAGCACAGACTGGGAGATCACACTGATTCTTCACCTGGTTATTCAGGGTAAGTGTCTCTCTCTGCTTCACTGTGCGAGTTCTCAGTTCATCCCTCAGGGTCAGCACTGTTCACTGTGCAACTGCACAGCATCACGTTTTAATCAGACAGTCGCAGAATGGTTACAGCACAGACAGAGGCCATTCTGCCCAGTGAGAGTAATTGTGTGTGGGACACGTACCTCAGCGTGAGTCATTGTGTGTGGGACCCGTACCCCAGTGAGCGTCAGTGCGTGTGGGACCCGTACCCCAGTGAGATTCAGTGTGTGTGAGACCCGTACCCCAGTGAGATTCAGTGTGTGTGAGACCCGTACCCCAGTGAGAGTCATTGTGTTTGGGACCCGTACAACTGTGAGTGTCAGTGTGCGTGGGACCCGTACCCCAGTGAGAGTCAGTGTGTTTGGGACCCGTACCACTGTGAGTGTCAGTGTGTGTGGGACCCGTACCCCAGTGAGAGTCAGTGTGTGTGGGACCCGGACCCCAGTGAGAGTCAGTGTGTGTGGGACCCATACCCCAATGAGAGGTAGTGTGTGTGGGACCCGTACCCCAATGAGATGTAGTGTGTGTGGGACCCGTACGCCAGTGAGTTTTAGTGTGTGTGGGACCCATACCCCAGTGAGAGTCAGTGTGTGTGATACCCGTACCCCAGTGGGAGTCAGTGTGTGTGGGACCCGTACCCCAATGAGAGGTAGTGTGTGTGGGACCCGTACCCCAATGAGAGGTAGTGTGTGTGGGACCCTTACCCCACTTAGTTTTAGTGTGTGTGGGGCCCATACCCCAGTGAGAGTCAGTATGTGTGGGACCCGTACCCCAGTGAGAGTCAGTGTGTGTGGGACCTGTACCCCAGTGAGAGTCAGTGTGCGTGTGAACCATACCCAAGTGGGAGTCAGTGTATGTGGGACCCGTACCCCAGTGAGTTTTAGTGTGTGTGGGACCCATACCCCAGTGAGAGTCAGTGTGTGTGATACCCGTACCACAGTGAGAGTCAGTGTGTGTGGGACTCGTACCCCAGTGAAGTCAGTGTGTGTGTGGGACCCGTACCCCAGTGAGAGTCAGTGTGTGTGTGGAACCCGTACCCCAGTGAGAGTCAGTGTGTGTGATACCCGTACCACAGTGAGAGTCGGTGTGTGTGGACTCGTACCCCAGTGAGAGTCAGTGTGTGTGTGGGACCCGTACCCCAGTGAGAGTCAGTGTGTGTGTGGGACCCGTACCCCAATGAGAGTCAGTGTGTGTGGGACCCGTACCCCAGTGAGAGTCAGTGTGTGTGGGACCCGTACCCCAGTGAGAGTCAGTGAGTGTGGGAAACGTACCCCAGTGAGAGTCAGTTTGTGTAGGACCCGTACCCCAGTGAGAGTCAGTGTGTGTGGGACCCGTAGCCCAATGAGAGTCAGTTTGTGTGGGACCCGTACCCCAGTGAGAGTCAGTGTGTGTGTGGGACCCGTAGCCCAATGAGAGTCAGTTTGTGTGGGACCCGTACCCCAGTGAGAGTCAGTGTGTGTGGGACCCGTACCCCAGTGAGACTCAGTGTGTGTGGGACCCGTACCCCAGTGAGAGTCAGTGTGTGTGGGACCCGTACCCCAGTGAGACTCAGTGTGTGTGGGACCCGTACCCCAGTGAGAGTCAGTGTGTGTGTGACCCGTACCCCAGTGAGTGTCAGTGTGTGTTGGACCCGTACCCCAGTGAGAGTCAGTGTGTGTGTGGTACCCGTGGATTAAGGGAGTAGCCTTCCTGGTGATTCAGAGGCAGAAGATTACGTCCAGTATGAGGGTTGTGGAATGTGGATGGAGCTGATTCAAGCTACACCTTGTGTACTACCCAAACCTACAATAACAACACCTCCTCCCTCTATAATCCCCACTCTCTGTCGCTGCCGTTCAGTTCCTGAGATTCACACTCACTGCTTCAATCTACTGAATTGAGAGCACAGACTGGGAGATCACACTGATTCTTCACCTGGTTATTCAGGGTAAGTGTCTCTCTCTGCTTCACTGTACGAGAACTCAGTTATTTCCTCATGGTCAGCACCGTTCACTGTGCCACTGCACAGCATCACGTTTTAATCAGACAGTCGCAGAACAGTTAGAGCACAGACAGAGGCCATTCTGCCCATCAGTTCGGTGTAGGTCATTTCAAATTGAACCAGTCTCTCCTCCCATAGCCCAAAGGGAGCTGTATCCACAAATTAATAATCCAGTTCCCTTTTGAAGTCCTCTATTGGATCTGCCCATTCATCACTCTCGGACTGTGCAATTCAGATCCTAACCAGACATCATTGAAGCCAATCTGTGCGAGACAGATACCCCAGTGAGAGTCAATGTGTGAGGGACACGAACCCAGTGACAGACAGTGTGTGTGGGACACTAACCTCAGTGAGAGTCATTGTGTTTGGGACCCGTACCGAAGTGAGAGTCAGTGTGTGTGCGACCCGTTCCCCTGTGAGCGGCAGTGTGTGTGATGCCCGTACCCCAGTGAGAGTCAGTGTGGGTGGGACCCGTATCCCAGTGAGAGTCAGTGTGTGTGGGACCCGTGCCCCAGTGAGAGTCAGTGTGTGTGGGACCCATACCCCACTGAGAGTCAGTGTGTGTGGGACATGTACCCCAGTGAGAGTCAGTGTGTGTGGGACCCGTACCCCCGTGAGAGTCAGTGTGTGTGGGACCCGTACCCCAGTGAGAGTCAGTGTATGTGGGACACTATACCCAGTGAGAGTCAGTGTGTGGGGGACCTGTACCCCATTGAGAGTCAGTGTGTGTGGGACCCGTACCCAAGTGAGACCCAGTGTGTGTGGGACCTGTACCCAAGTGAGAGTCAGTGTGTGAGGTACCCGTACCCCAGTGAGAGTCAGTGTGTGTGGGACCCGTACCCCAGTGAGAGTCAGTGTGTGTGGGACCCGTACCCCAGTGAGAGTCAGTGTGTGTGGGACCCGTACCCCAGTGAGAGTCATTGTGTGTGGGACCCGTACCGCCGTGAGAGGTAGTGTGTGTGGGACCCGTATCCCAGTGAGTGCCAGGTGTGTGGGACCGGTACCTCAATGAGAGTCAGTGTGCGTGGGAACCATACCCCAGTGAGAGTCAGTGTGTGCGGGACCCGTACCCCAATGAGAGTCAGTGTGCGTGGGAACCATACCCCAGTGAGAGTCAGTGTGTGTGGGACCCGTACCCCAGTGAGAGTCAGTGTGTGTGGGTCCCGTACCCCAGTGAGAGTCAGTGTGTGCGGGACCCGTACCCCAGTGAGAGTCAGTGTGTGTGGGTCCCGTACCCCAGTGAGAGTCAGTGTGTGCGGGACCCGTACCCCAGTGAGAGTCAGTGTGTGTGGGTCCCGTACCCCAGTGAGAGTCAGTGTGTGCGGGACCCGTACCCCAGTGACTGCCAGGGTGTGTGGGACCCGTACCCCAATTAGAGTCATTGTGCGTGGGAACCGTACCCAAGTGGGAGTCAGTTCGTGAAAACCCTCTCCTCTATACCTCCTGCTGATAACCACGTATCGCCCTCTCTCAGCTGATGAATCAGCCCCTCCATGTTGAACATCACTTGGTGGGATCGCTGAGAGTTGCAAGGCCATGGGATGGTCTCAGGTTGGGGTACATCAATGTCCATCACCAAGAGCGGCTCGGTAACACCACTACTGACCGAGCTGGCCGAGCACTCAAGGACATCGCTGCTAGACTGGGTCTGCGCCAGGTGGTGAGGGAACCAACAAGAGGGAAAAGCATTCTGGACCTGATCCTCACCAACCTGCCAGCTGCAGATACACCTCCCCCATGGCCGTGTGGGTATCCGCTCTATAGAGCAGCAGATAACCCATCACATTTCTCCCTCTCTCCACTCTCAGTTTGTGATAGAGATGGTCAGTGCTGATCAATACCTTGCATTGGTTTGTAAAGTGAGTAAGGGAGTAGCCTTCCTGGTGATTCAGAGACAGAGGATTACGTCCAGTATGAGGGTTGTGGAACGTGAATGGAGCTGATTTAACCTACACATTGTCTATTACCCAAACCCACAACAACAACACCTCCTCCCTCTATAATCCCCACTCTCTGTCGCTGCCGTTCAGTTCCTGAGATTCACACTCACTGCTTCAATCTACTGAATTGAGAGCACAGACTGGGAGATCACACTGATTCTTCACCTGGTTATTCAGGGTAAGTGTCTCTCTCTGCTTCACTGTGCGAGTTCTCAATTAATCCCTCAGGGTCAGCACCATTCACTGTGCAACTGCAAAGCATCACGTTATAATCAGACAGTCACAGAACAGTTGCAGCACAGACAGAGGCCATTCTGCCCATCGAGTCGGTGGTCGGTCATTTCAAACTGAACTGGTCTCCCCTCCCCTATCCCTATGGGAGCTGTCTCCACAAATTAATCACCCAGTTACCTTTTGAAATCCTGTACTGTTTCTGCCTCCCCCATCACTCTAGCGCTGTGCAATTCAGATCCTACCCAGACCCCATTCAGACCCAATCTGTGTGTGACCCGTACCCCAATGTCAGTCGGAGTCTGTGGGGCCTGTACCCCAGTGAGAGTCAGTGTGTGTGGGTCCCGTACCACAGTGAGAGTCAGTGTGTGTGTGGGACCCGTACCCCAGTGAGAGTCAGTGTGTGTGTGACCCGTACCACAGTGAGAGTCAGTGTGTGTGTGGTAGCCGCACCCCAGTGAGAGTCAGTCTGTGTTTAACCTGACCCCGGTGAGAATCAGTTTATGTGGGACCCGTACCCCATTGAGAGCCAATCTGTATGTGACCCGTACTCCAGTGAGAGTCAGTGTGTGTGGGACCCGTACCCCAGTGAGAGTCAGTGTGTGTGGGACCCGTACCCCAGTGAGAGTCAGTGTGTGTGGGACCCGTACCCCAGTGAGAGTCAGTGTGTGTGTGACCCGTACCCCAGTGAGAGTCAGTGTGTGTGTGACCCGCACCCAAGTGTGAGTCATTGTTTGTGGGACCCTTACCTAAGTGAGAGTCAGTGAGTGGGGGACCCGTACCACAGTGAGAGTCAGTGTGTTTGGGTCTTTTACCCCAATGAAAATCTGTGTGTGTGGGACCCATACCCTAGTTAGTGTGTGTGTGAGACGCGTTCCCCAGTGAGAGTCAGTGTGTGTGTGGGACCTGTGCCCCAGTGAGATTCAATGTGTGTGAGACGCGTACCCCAGTGAGAGTCAGTGTGTGTTGGACCCATACCCCAGTGAGAGTCAGTGTGTGTGGGACCCATACCCGAGTTAGTGTGTGTGTGAGACGCGTATCCCAGTGAGAGTGTGTTTGTGGGACCCATACCCCAGTGAGATTCAGTGTGTGTGGGACCCATATCCCAGTGAGAGTCAGTGTGTGTGGGACCCATACCCGAGTTAGTGTGTGTGTGAGACGCGTACCCCAGTGAGAGTTTGTTTGTGGGACCCGTACCCCAGTGAGAGTCATTGTGTTTGGGACCCGTAACCCAGTGAGAGTCAGTGTGTGTATGACCCGTATCCCAGTGAGAGTCAGTGCGTGTATGACCCATATCCCAGTGTGATTCAGTGTGTGTGGGACCCGAAACCCAGTGAGAGTCAGTCTGTGTAATACCCGTACCCCAGTGAGAGTCAGTGTGTGTGTGACCCGTACCCCAGTGAGACTCAGTGTGTGTGGGACCCGTACCCCAGTGGGAGTCAGTGTATGAAAACACTCTCCTCTATACTTCCTGCTGATAACCATGTATCGCCCTCTCTCAGCTGATGAATCAGCCCCTCCATGTTGAACATCACTTGGTGGGATCGCTGAGAGTTGCAAGGCCACGGGATGTTCTCATTTTGGGGTACATCAATGTCCATCACCAAGAGCGGCTCGGTAACACCACTACTGACCGAGCTGGCCGAACCCTCAAGGACATCGCTGCTAGACTGGGTCTGCGCCAGGTGGTGAGGGAACCAACAAGAGGGAAAAGCATTCTGGACCTGATCCTCACCAACTTGCCAGCTGCAGATACACCTCCCCCATGGCCGTGTGGGTATCCACTCTATAGAGCAGCAGATAACCCATCACATTTCTCCCTCTCTCCACTCTCAGTTTGTGAGAGAGATGGTCAGTGCTGATCAATACCTTGCATTGGTTTGTAAAGTGATTAAGGGAGTAGCCTTCATGGTGAATCAGAGACAGAGGATTACGTCCAGTGTGAGGGTTGTGGAATGTGGATGGAGCTGATTCAAGCTACACGTTTTGAACTACCCAAATTACAAAACCAACATCTTCCTCATTTGTAAATCCCCTCCCCGTCACTGCCGTTCAGTTCCTGACATTCACACTCACTGCTTCAATCTACTGAATTGAGAGCACAGACTGGGAGATCACACTGATTCTTCACCTGGTTATTCAGGGTAAGTGTCTCTCTCTGCTTCACTGTGCAAGTTCTCAGTTCATCCCTCAGGGTCAGCACTGTTCACTGTGCAACTGCACAGCATCACGTTTTAGTCAGACAGTCACAGAACAGTTAGAGCACAGACAGAGGCCATTTTGCCTTTCGAGTCGGTGCTAGGTCATTTCAAATTGAACAAGTCTCTCCTCCCCTATCCCTATGGGATCTGTATCCACAAATTAATCATCCAGTTCCATTTTGATATCCTCTTTTGAATCTGCCATCACTCTCGGGCTGTGCAATTCAGATCCTAACCAGTCCCCATTGAAGCCAATCTGTGCGAGACACATACCCCAATGAGAGTCAGTGTGTGTGGGACACTAACCCCAGTGAGAGTCATTGTGTGTGGGACCCGTACCCCAGTGAGAGTCAGTGTGTGTGGGTCCCGTACCCCAGTGAGAGTCAGTGTGTGTGGGACCCGTACCCCAGTGACAGTCAGTGTGTGTGGGACCTGTGCCCCAGTGAGAGTCAGTGTGTGTGATGCCCGTACCCCAGTGAGAGTCAGTGTGTGTGGGACCCGTACCCCAGTGAGAGTCAGCGTGTGTGGGACCGTACCCCAGTGAGAGTCAGTGTGTGTGGGAACCGTAACCCAGTGAGAGTCATTGTGTTTGGGACCCGTAACCCAGTGAGAGTCAGTGTGTGTATGACCCGTATCCCAGTGAGAGTCAGTGCGTGTATGACCCGTATCCCAGTGTGATTCAGTGTGTGTGGGACCCGAAACCCAGTGAGAGTCAGTCTGTGTAATACCCGTACCCCAGTGAGAGTCAGTGTGTGTGTGACCCGTACCCCAGTGAGACTCAGTGTGTGTGGGACCCGTACCCCAGTGGGAGTCAGTGTATGAAAACACTCTCCTCTATACTTCCTGCTGATAACCATGTATCGCCCTCTCTCAGCTGATGAATCAGCCCCTCCATGTTGAACATCACTTGGTGGGATCGCTGAGAGTTGCAAGGCCACGGGATGTTCTCATTTTGGGGTACATCAATGTCCATCACCAAGAGCGGCTCGGTAACACCACTACTGACCGAGCTGGCCGAACCCTCAAGGACATCGCTGCTAGACTGGGTCTGCGCCAGGTGGTGAGGGAACCAACAAGAGGGAAAAGCATTCTGGACCTGATCCTCACCAACTTGCCAGCTGCAGATACACCTCCCCCATGGCCGTGTGGGTATCCACTCTATAGAGCAGCAGATAACCCATCACATTTCTCCCTCTCTCCACTCTCAGTTTGTGAGAGAGATGGTCAGTGCTGATCAATACCTTGCATTGGTTTGTAAAGTGATTAAGGGAGTAGCCTTCATGGTGAATCAGAGACAGAGGATTACGTCCAGTATGAGGGTTGTGGAATGTGGATGGAGCTGATTCAAGCTGCACGTTTTGAACTACCCAAATTACAAAACCAACATCTTCCTCATTTGTAAATCCCCTCCCCGTCACTGCCGTTCAGTTCCTGAGATTCACACTCACTGCTTCAATCTACTGAATTGAGAGCACAGACTGGGAGATCACACTGATTCTTCACCTGGTTATTCAGGGTAAGTGTCTCTCTCTGCTTCACTGTGCGAGTTCTCAGTTCATCCCTCAGGGTCAGCACTGTTCACTGTGCAACTGCACAGCATTACGTTTTAATCAGACAGTCGCAGAATGGTTACAGCACAGACAGAGGCCATTCTGCCCAGTGAGAGTAATTGTGTGTGGTACACGTACCTCAGCGTGAGTCATTGTGTGTGGGACCCGTACCCCAGTGAGCGTCAGTGCGTGTGGGACCCGTACCCCAGTGAGAGTCAGTGTGTGTGGGACCCGGACCCCAGTGAGAGTCAGTGTGTGTGGGACCCGTACCCCAGTGAGAGTCAGTGTGTGTGGGACCCGTACCCCAGTGAGAGTCAGTGTGTGTGGGACCCATACCCCAATGAGAGGTAGTGTGTGTGGGACCCGTACCCCAATGAGATGTAGTGTGTGTGGGACCCGTACGCCAGTGAGTTTTAGTGTGTGTGGGACCCATACCCCAGTGAGAGTCAGTGTGTGTGATACCCGTACCCCAGTGGGAGTCAGTGTGTGTGGGACCCGTACCCCAATGAGAGGTAGTGTGTGTGGGACCCGTACCCCAATGAGAGGTAGTGTGTGTGGGACCCTTACCCCACTTAGTTTTAGTGTGTGTGGGGCCCATACCCCAGTGAGAGTCAGTATGTGTGGGACCCGTACCCCAGTGAGAGTCAGTGTGTGTGGGACCTGTACCCCAGTGAGAGTCAGTGTGCGTGTGAACCATACCCAAGTGGGAGTCAGTGTATGTGGGACCCGTACCCCAGTGAGTTTTAGTGTGTGTGGGACCCATACCCCAGTGAGAGTCAGTGTGTGTGATACCCGTACCACAGTGAGAGTCAGTGTGTGTGGGACTCGTACCCCAGTGAAGTCAGTGTGTGTGTGGGACCCGTACCCCAGTGAGAGTCAGTGTGTGTGTGGAACCCGTACCCCAGTGAGAGTCAGTGTGTGTGATACCCGTACCACAGTGAGAGTCGGTGTGTGTGGACTCGTACCCCAGTGAGAGTCAGTGTGTGTGTGGGACCCGTACCCCAGTGAGAGTCAGTGTGTGTGTGGGACCCGTACCCCAATGAGAGTCAGTGTGTGTGGGACCCGTACCCCAGTGAGAGTCAGTGTGTGTGGGACCCGTACCCCAGTGAGAGTCAGTGAGTGTGGGAAACGTACCCCAGTGAGAGTCAGTTTGTGTAGGACCCGTACCCCAGTGAGAGTCAGTGTGTGTGGGACCCGTAGCCCAATGAGAGTCAGTTTGTGTGGGACCCGTACCCCAGTGAGAGTCAGTGTGTGTGTGGGACCCGTAGCCCAATGAGAGTCAGTTTGTGTGGGACCCGTACCCCAGTGAGAGTCAGTGTGTGTGGGACCCGTACCCCAGTGAGACTCAGTGTGTGTGGGACCCGTACCCCAGTGAGAGTCAGTGTGTGTGGGACCCGTACCCCAGTGAGACTCAGTGTGTGTGGGACCCGTACCCCAGTGAGAGTCAGTGTGTGTGTGACCCGTACCCCAGTGAGTGTCAGTGTGTGTTGGACCCGTACCCCAGTGAGAGTCAGTGTGTGTGTGGTACCCGTGGATTAAGGGAGTAGCCTTCCTGGTGATTCAGAGGCAGAAGATTACGTCCAGTATGAGGGTTGTGGAATGTGGATGGAGCTGATTCAAGCTACACCTTGTGTACTACCCAAACCTACAATAACAACACCTCCTCCCTCTATAATCCCCACTCTCTGTCGCTGCCGTTCAGTTCCTGAGATTCACACTCACTGCTTCAATCTACTGAATTGAGAGCACAGACTGGGAGATCACACTGATTCTTCACCTGGTTATTCAGGGTAAGTGTCTCTCTCTGCTTCACTGTACGAGAACTCAGTTATTTCCTCATGGTCAGCACCGTTCACTGTGCCACTGCACAGCATCACGTTTTAATCAGACAGTCGCAGAACAGTTAGAGCACAGACAGAGGCCATTCTGCCCATCAGTTCGGTGTAGGTCATTTCAAATTGAACCAGTCTCTCCTCCCATAGCCCAAAGGGAGCTGTATCCACAAATTAATAATCCAGTTCCCTTTTGAAGTCCTCTATTGGATCTGCCCATTCATCACTCTCGGACTGTGCAATTCAGATCCTAACCAGACATCATTGAAGCCAATCTGTGCGAGACAGATACCCCAGTGAGAGTCAATGTGTGAGGGACACGAACCCAGTGACAGACAGTGTGTGTGGGACACTAACCTCAGTGAGAGTCATTGTGTTTGGGACCCGTACCGAAGTGAGAGTCAGTGTGTGTGCGACCCGTTCCCCTGTGAGCGGCAGTGTGTGTGATGCCCGTACCCCAGTGAGAGTCAGTGTGGGTGGGACCCGTATCCCAGTGAGAGTCAGTGTGTGTGGGACCCGTGCCCCAGTGAGAGTCAGTGTGTGTGGGACCCATACCCCACTGAGAGTCAGTGTGTGTGGGACATGTACCCCAGTGAGAGTCAGTGTGTGTGGGACCCGTACCCCCGTGAGAGTCAGTGTGTGTGGGACCCGTACCCCAGTGAGAGTCAGTGTATGTGGGACACTATACCCGGTGAGAGTCAGTGTGTGGGGGACCTGTACCCCATTGAGAGTCAGTGTGTGTGGGACCCGTACCCAAGTGAGACCCAGTGTGTGTGGGACCTGTACCCAAGTGAGAGTCAGTGTGTGAGGTACCCGTACCCCAGTGAGAGTCAGTGTGTGTGGGACCCGTACCCCAGTGAGAGTCAGTGTGTGTGGGACCCGTACCCCAGTGAGAGTCAGTGTGTGTGGGACCCGTACCCCAGTGAGAGTCATTGTGTGTGGGACCCGTACCGCCGTGAGAGGTAGTGTGTGTGGGACCCGTATCCCAGTGAGTGCCAGGTGTGTGGGACCGGTACCTCAATGAGAGTCAGTGTGCGTGGGAACCATACCCCAGTGAGAGTCAGTGTGTGCGGGACCCGTACCCCAATGAGAGTCAGTGTGCGTGGGAACCATACCCCAGTGAGAGTCAGTGTGTGTGGGACCCGTACCCCAGTGAGAGTCAGTGTGTGTGGGTCCCGTACCCCAGTGAGAGTCAGTGTGTGCGGGACCCGTACCCCAGTGAGAGTCAGTGTGTGTGGGTCCCGTACCCCAGTGAGAGTCAGTGTGTGCGGGACCCGTACCCCAGTGAGAGTCAGTGTGTGTGGGTCCCGTACCCCAGTGAGAGTCAGTGTGTGCGGGACCCGTACCCCAGTGACTGCCAGGGTGTGTGGGACCCGTACCCCAATTAGAGTCATTGTGCGTGGGAACCGTACCCAAGTGGGAGTCAGTTCGTGAAAACCCTCTCCTCTATACCTCCTGCTGATAACCACGTATCGCCCTCTCTCAGCTGATGAATCAGCCCCTCCATGTTGAACATCACTTGGTGGGATCGCTGAGAGTTGCAAGGCCATGGGATGGTCTCAGGTTGGGGTACATCAATGTCCATCACCAAGAGCGGCTCGGTAACACCACTACTGACCGAGCTGGCCGAGCACTCAAGGACATCGCTGCTAGACTGGGTCTGCGCCAGGTGGTGAGGGAACCAACAAGAGGGAAAAGCATTCTGGACCTGATCCTCACCAACCTGCCAGCTGCAGATACACCTCCCCCATGGCCGTGTGGGTATCCGCTCTATAGAGCAGCAGATAACCCATCACATTTCTCCCTCTCTCCACTCTCAGTTTGTGATAGAGATGGTCAGTGCTGATCAATACCTTGCATTGGTTTGTAAAGTGAGTAAGGGAGTAGCCTTCCTGGTGATTCAGAGACAGAGGATTACGTCCAGTATGAGGGTTGTGGAACGTGAATGGAGCTGATTTAACCTACACATTGTGTATTACCCAAACCCACAACAACAACACCTCCTCCCTCTATAATCCCCACTCTCTGTCGCTGCCGTTCAGTTCCTGAGATTCACACTCACTGCTTCAATCTACTGAATTGAGAGCACAGACTGGGAGATCACACTGATTCTTCACCTGGTTATTCAGGGTAAGTGTCTCTCTCTGCTTCACTGTGCGAGTTCTCAATTAATCCCTCAGGGTCAGCACCATTCACTGTGCAACTGCAAAGCATCACGTTATAATCAGACAGTCACAGAACAGTTGCAGCACAGACAGAGGCCATTCTGCCCATCGAGTCGGTGGTCGGTCATTTCAAACTGAACTGGTCTCCCCTCCCCTATCCCTATGGGAGCTGTCTCCACAAATTAATCACCCAGTTACCTTTTGAAATCCTGTACTGTTTCTGCCTCCCCCATCACTCTAGCGCTGTGCAATTCAGATCCTACCCAGACCCCATTCAGACCCAATCTGTGTGTGACCCGTACCCCAATGTCAGTCGGAGTCTGTGGGGCCTGTACCCCAGTGAGAGTCAGTGTGTGTGGGTCCCGTACCACAGTGAGAGTCAGTGTGTGTGTGGGACCCGTACCCCAGTGAGAGTCAGTGTGTGTGTGACCCGTACCACAGTGAGAGTCAGTGTGTGTGTGGTAGCCGCACCCCAGTGAGAGTCAGTCTGTGTTTAACCTGACCCCGGTGAGAATCAGTTTATGTGGGACCCGTACCCCATTGAGAGCCAATCTGTATGTGACCCGTACTCCAGTGAGAGTCAGTGTGTGTGGGACCCGTACCCCAGTGAGAGTCAGTGTGTGTGGGACCCGTACCCCAGTGAGAGTCAGTGTGTGTGGGACCCGTACCCCAGTGAGAGTCAGTGTGTGTGTGACCCGTACCCCAGTGAGAGTCAGTGTGTGTGTGACCCGCACCCAAGTGTGAGTCATTGTTTGTGGGACCCTTACCTAAGTGAGAGTCAGTGAGTGGGGGACCCGTACCACAGTGAGAGTCAGTGTGTTTGGGTCTTTTACCCCAATGAAAATCTGTGTGTGTGGGACCCATACCCTAGTTAGTGTGTGTGTGAGACGCGTTCCCCAGTGAGAGTCAGTGTGTGTGTGGGACCTGTGCCCCAGTGAGATTCAATGTGTGTGAGACGCGTACCCCAGTGAGAGTCAGTGTGTGTTGGACCCATACCCCAGTGAGAGTCAGTGTGTGTGGGACCCATACCCGAGTTAGTGTGTGTGTGAGACGCGTATCCCAGTGAGAGTGTGTTTGTGGGACCCATACCCCAGTGAGATTCAGTGTGTGTGGGACCCATATCCCAGTGAGAGTCAGTGTGTGTGGGACCCATACCCGAGTTAGTGTGTGTGTGAGACGCGTACCCCAGTGAGAGTTTGTTTGTGGGACCCGTACCCCAGTGAGAGTCAATGTGTGTGGGACCCGTACCCCAGTGAGAGTTAGTGTGTGTGAGACCCGTACCCCATTGACAGCCAATCTGTGTGAGACCTGTACCCCAGTGAGAGTCAGTGTGTGTGAGACCCGTACACCAGTGATAGTCAGTGTGTGTGTGACCCATATTCCAGTGAGGGTTAGTATGTGTGTGGGACCCGTATCCCAGTGAGAGTCAGTTTGTGGGGGACCCGTAAACCAGTGAGAGTCAGTGTGTGTGGGACACGTACCTCAGTGTGAGTCATTGTGTGTGGGACCCGTATCCCAGTGAGAGTCAGTGAGTGTGGGACACGTGCCCCAGTGAGAGTCATTATGTGTGGGACCAGTACCCCAGTGAGAGTCAGTGTGTGTGGGATCCGTACCCCAGTGAGAGTCAGTGTGTGTGGGACCAGTACCCCAGTGAGAGTCAGTGTGTGTGGGACCCGTACCCCAGTGAGAGTCAGTGTGTGTGTGTCCCGTTTCCCAGTGAGTGTCAGTGTGTGTGGGACCCGTACCCCAATGACAGTCGGAGTCTGTGTGGCCTGTACCCCAGTGAGAGTCAGTGTGTGGGGGTCCCGTACCCCAGTGAGAATCAGTGTGTGTGGGACCGTACCCCAGTGAGAATCAGTGTTTGTGGGAGCCGCCCCCATTGAGAGTTAGTGTGTGTGGGAGCTGCACCCAAGTGTGAGTCATTGTTTGTGGGACCGTACCCCAGTGACAATCAGTGTTTGTGGGACCCGTACCCCAGTGAGAGTCAGTGTGTTTGTGACCCGCACCCAAGTGTGAGTCATTGTTTGTGGGACCCTTACCTAAGTGAGAGTCAGTGAGTGGGGGACCCGTACCACAGTGAGAGTCAGTGTGTTTGGGTCTTGTACCCAAATGAAAGTCTGTGTGTGTGGGACCCATTCCCGAGTTAGTGTGTGTGTGTGAGACGCGTACCCCAGTGAGAGTCAGTGTGTGTGTGGGACCTGTACCCCAGTGAGAGTCAGTTTGTGTGAAACGCGTACCCCAATGAGAGTGTGTGTGTGGGACCCGTACCCCAGTGAGAGTCAGTGTGTGTGGGACCCGTACCCCAGTGAGAGTCAGTGTCTGTGGGACCCGTACCCCAGTGAGAGTCAGTGTGTGTGGGACCCATATCCCAGTGAGAGTCAGTGTGTGTGGGACCCGTACCCCAGTGAGAGTCAGTGTGTGTGGGACCCATACCCGAGTTAGTGTGTGTGTGAGACGTGTACCCCAGTGAGAGTGTGTTTGTGGGACCCGTACCCCAGTGAGAGTCAGCGTGTGTGGCACCCGTACCCCAGTGAGAGTAAGTGTGTGTGGGACCCGTACCCCATTGAGAGCCAATCTGTGTGAGACCCATTCCCCAGTGAGAGTCAGTGTGTGTGTGACCCATATCTCAGTGAGAGTTAGTGTGTGTGTTGGACCTGTACCCCAGTGAGAGTCAGTATGTGGGGGACCCGTAACCCAGTAACAGTCAGTTAGTGTGGGACCCGTAACCCAATGAGAGTCAGTGTGTGGGGGACCCATACCCCATGAGAGTCAGTGTGTGTGGGACCCGTAACCCAATGAGAGTCAGTGTGTGTGTGGGACCCGTACCCCAGTGAGAGTCAGTGTGTGTGTGGGACCCGTACCCCAGTGAGAGTCAGTGTGTTTGTGGGACCCGTACCCCAGTGAGAGTCAGTGTGTGAAAACACTCTCCTCTATACTTCCTGCTGATTACCACGTACCGCCCTCTCTCAGCTGATGAATCAGCCCCTCCTTGTCGAAGATCACTTGGTGGGATCGCTGAGAGTTGCAAGGCCACGGGATGGTCTCAGGTTGGGGTACATCAATGTCCATCACCAAGAGCGGCTCGGTAACACCACTACTGACCGAGCTGGCCGAGCACTCAAGGTCATCGCTGCTAGACTGGGTCTGCGCCAGGTGGTGAGGGAACCAACAAGAGGGAAAAGCATTCTGGACCTGATCCTCACCAACCTGCCAGCTGCAGATACTCCTCCCCCATGGCCGTGTGGGTATCCGCTCTATAGAGCAGCAGATAACCCATCACATTTCTCCTTCTCTCCACTCTCAGTTTGTGATAGAGATGGTCAGTGCTGATCAATACCTTGCATTGGTTTGTAAAGTGATTAAGGGAGTAGCCTTCCAGGTGATTCAGAGGCAGAGGATTACGTCCAGTATGAGGGTTGTGGAATGAGAAAGGAGCTGATTCAAGCTACACCTTGTGTACTACCCAAACCTACAATAACAACATCTCCTCCCTCTATAATCCCCACTCTCTGTCGCTGCCGTTCAGTTCCTGACATTCACACTCACTGCTTCAATCTACTGAATTGAGAGCACAGACTGGGTGATCACACTGATTCTTCACCTGGTTATTCAGGGTAAGTGTCTCTCTCTGCTTCACTGTTCCAGTTCTCAGTTAATTCCTCAGAGTCAGCACCGTTCACTGTGCAACTGCACAGCATCACGTTTTAATCAGACAGTCGCAGAATGGTTACAGCACAGACAGAGGCCATTCTGCAAAGTGAGAGTCAGTCTGTGCGGGACATGTACCCCAGTGAGAGTCTGTGAGTGTGGAACACGTGTTCCAGTGAGAGTCAGTGTGTGTGGGAACCATACCCCAGTGAGAGTCAGTGTATGAACACACTCTCCTCTATACCTCCTGCTGATTACCACGTATCGCCCTCTCTCAGCTGATGAATCAGCCCCTCAATGTTGAACATCACTTGGTGGGATCGCTGAGAGTTGCAAGGCCACGGGATGTTCTCATGTTGGGGTACATCAATGTCCATCACCAAGAGCGGCTCGGTAACACCACTTCTGACTGAGCTGGCCGAGCACTCAAGGACATCGCTGCTAGACTGGGTCTGCGCCAGGTGGTGAGGGAACCAACAAGAGGGAAAAGCATTCTGGACCTGATCCTCACCAACCTGCCAGCTGCAGATACACCTCCCCCATGGCCGTGTGGGTATCCGCTCTATAGAGCAGCAGATAACCCATCACATTTCTCCCTCTCTCCACTCTCAGTTTGTGAGAGAGATGGTCAGTGCTGATCAATACCTTGCATTGGTTTGTAAAGTGATTAAGGGAGTAGCCTTCCTGGTGATTCAGAGACAGAGGATTACGTCCAGTATGAGGGTTGTGGAATGTGGAAGGAGCTGATACAAGCTACACGTTTTGAACTACCAAAATTACAAAACCAACATCTTCCTCATTTGTAAATCCCCTCCCCGTCACTGCCGTTCAGTTCCTGAGATTCACGCTCACTGCTTCAATCTACTGAATTGAGAGCACAGACTGGGAGATCACACTGATTCTTCACCTGGTTATTCAGGGTAAGTGTCTCTCTCTGCTTCACTGTGCGAGTTCTCAGTTCATCCCTCAGGGTCAGCACCGTTCACTGTGCAACTGCACAGCATCACGTTTTAATCAAACAGTCGCAGAATGGTTACAGCACAGACAGAGGCCATTCTGCCCAATGAGAGTCATTGTGTGTGGGACACGTACCTCAGTGTGAGTCATTGTGTGTGGGACCCTTACCCCAGTGAGAGTCTGTGAGTGTGGGACACGTGCCCCAGTGAGAGTCATTGTGTGTGGGACCCGTACCCCAGTGAGGTTCAGTGAGTGTGGGACACGTACCCCAGTGAGAGTCAGTCTGTGTGGGACCCGTACCGCTGTGAGTTTCAGTTTGTGTGGGACCTGTACCCCAGTGAGAGTCATTGTCTGTGGGACCCGTACCCTAGTGAGTGTCAGTGTGTGTGGGTCCCGTACCCCAGTGAGAGTCAGTGTGTGTGGGACCCGTACCCCAGTGAGAGTCAGTGTGTGTGGGACCCGTACCCCAATGAGAGTCAGTGTGTGTGGGACCCGTACCCCAGTGAGACTCAGTGTGTGTGGGACCCGTACCCCAGTGAGTGTCAGTGTCTGTGGGACCCGTACCCCAGTGAGTGTCAGTGTGTGTGGGAAACGTACCCCAGTGAGAGTCAGAGTGTGTGGTACCCGTACCCCAGTGAGAGTCAGTGAGTGTGGGACCCGTACCGCTGTGAGTTTCAGTTTGTGTGGGACCCGTACCCCAGTGAGAGTCAGTGTGTCTGCGACCCGTACCCCAATGTGAGTCAGTGTGTGTGGGACCCGTATCCTAGTGAGTGTCAGTGTGTGTGGGACCCGTACCCCAGTGAGAGTCAGTGTGTGTGGGACCCGTACCCCAGTGAGACTCAGTGCGTGTGGGACCCGTACCCCAGTGAGTGTCAGTGTCTGTGGGACCCATACCCCAGTGAGTGTCAGTGTGTGTTGGACCCGTACCCCAGTGAGAGTCAGTGTGTGTGTGGGACCCGTGGATTAAGGGAGTAGCCTTCCTGGTGATTCAGAGGCAGAGGATTACGTCCAGTATGAGGGTTGTGGAATGTGGATGGAGCTGATTCAAGCTACACATTGTCTATTACCCAAACCTACAATAACAATACCTCCTCCCTCTATAATCCCCACTCTCTGTCGCTGCCGTTCAGTTGCTGAGATTCACACTCACTGCTTCAATCTACTGAACTGAGAGCACAGACTGGGAGATCACACTGATTCTTCACCTGGTTATTCAGGGTAAGTGTCTCTCTCTGCTTCTCTGTGCGAGTTCTCAGTTCATCCCTCAGGGTCAGCACCGTTCACTGTGCAACTGCACAGCATCACGTTTTAATCAGACAGTCGCAGAACGGCTACAGCACAGACAGAGGCCATTCTGCCCAGTGACAGTCAGTGTGTGTGGGACCCGTACCCCATTGAGAGTCAGTGTGTGTGGGACCCGTATCCCAGTGAGAGTCAGTGTGTGTGGGACATGTACCCCAGTGAGAGTCAGTGTGTGTGTGGGACCAGTACCCCAGTGAGAGTCAGTGTGTGTGGGACCTGTACCCCAGTGAGAGTCAGTGTGTGTGGGACCCGTATCCCATTGAGAGTCAGTGTGTGTGGGACCCGTACCCCAGTGAGAGTCAGTGTGTGTGGGACATGTACCCCAGTGAGAGTCAGTGTGTGTGGGATCCGTACCCCCGTGAGAGTCATTGTGTGAGGAACCCGTACCGAAGTGAGAGTCAGTGTGTGTGGGACCCGTACCCCAGTGAGAGTCAGTATGTGTGGGACCCGTACCCCAGTGAGAGTCAGTGTGTGTGATGCCCGTACCCCAGTGAGAGTCAGTGTGGGTGGGACCCATACCCCAGTGAGTGCCAGTGTGTGTGGGACCCGTACCCCAGTGAGAGTCAGTGTGTGTGGGAACCGTACCCCAGTGGGAGTCAGTGTGTGAAAACACTCTCCTCTATACTTCCTGCTGATTACCACGTATCGCCCTCTCTCAGCTGATGAATCAGCCCCTCAATGTCGAACATCACTTGGTGGGATCGCTGAGAGTTGCAAGGCCACGGGATGTTCTCATTTTGGGGTACATCAATGTCCATCGCCAAGAGCGGCTCGGTAACACCACTACTGACCGAGCTGGCCGAGCACTCAAGGACATCGCTGCTAGACTGGGTCTGCGCCAGGTGGTGAGGGAACCAACAAGAGGGAAAAGCATTCTGGACCTGATCCTCACCAACCTGCCTGCTGTAGATACACTTCCCCTTTGGCCGTGTGGGTATCCGCTCTATAGAGCAGCAGATAACCCATCACATTTCTCCCTCTCTCCACTCTCAGTTTGTGATAGAGATAGTCAGTGCTGATCAATACCTTGCATTGGTTTGTAAAGTGATTAAGGGAGTAGCCTTCCTGGTGATTCAGAGACAGAGGATTACGTCCAGTATGAGGATTGTGGAATGTGGATGGAGCTGATTCAAGCTACACGTTTTGAACTACCCAAATTTACAAAACCAACATCTTCCTCATTTGTAAATCCCCTCCCCGTCACTGCCGTTCAGTCCCTGAGATTCACACTCACTGCTTCAATCTACTGAATTGAGAGCACAGACTGGGAGATCACACTGATTCTTCACCTGGTTATTCAGGGTAAGTGTCTCTCTCTGCTTCACTGTGCGAGTTCTCAGTTCATCCCTCAGGGTCAGCACCGTTCACTGTGCAACTGCACAGCATCACGTTTTAATCAGACAGTCGCAGAATGGTTGCAGCACAGACAGAGGCCATTCTGCCCAATGAGAGTCAGTGTGTGTGGGACACGTACCTCAGTGTGAGTCATTGTGTGTGGGACCCTTACACCAGTGAGAGTCAGTGAGTGTGGGACACGTGCCCCAGTGAGAGTCATTGTGTGTGGGACCCGTACCCCAGTGAGAGTCAGTGTGTGTGTGACCCTTACCCCAGTGAGAGTCAGTGAGTGTGGGACACGTGCCCCAGTGAGAGTCAGTGAGTCTGGGACACGTGCCCCAGTGAGAGTCAGTGAGTGTGGGACACGTGCCCCAGTGAGAGTCAGTCTGTGTGGGACCCGTACCGCTTTGAGTTTCAGTTTGGGTGGGACCCGTACCCCAGTGAGATTCAGTGTGTCTGGGACCCGTACCCCAATGAGAGTCAGTGTGTGTGAGACCCGTACCCCAGTGAGAGTCAGTGTGTGTGGGACCCGTACCCCAGTGAGTGTCAGTGTGTGTGGGACCCGTACCCAGTGAGAGTCAGTGTGTGTGGGACACGAACCCCAGTGAGAGTCAGTGTGTGTGGGACACTAACCCCAGTGAGAGTCAGTGTGTGTAGGACACTAACCCCAGTGAGAGTCATTGTGTTTGGGACCCGTTCCGAAGTGAGATGTAGTGTGTGTGGGACCCGTTCCCCAGTGAGAGTCAGTGTGTGTGATGCCCGTACCCCAGTGAGAGTCAGTGTGGGTGGGACCCGTATCCCTTTGAGAGTCAGTGTGTGTGGGACCCGTGCCCCAGTGAGAGTCAGTGTTTGTGGGTCCCATACCCCACTGAGAGTCAGTGTGTGTGGGACATGTACCCCAGTGAGAGTCAGTGTGTGTGGGACATGTACCCCAGTGAGAGTCAATGTGTGTGGGACCCGCACCCCTGTGGGAGTCAGTGTGTGTGGGAACCGTACCCCAGTGAGTGTCAGTGTGCGTTGGAACCGTACCCCAGTGAGAGTCAGTGTGTGTGGGACAATAACCCCAGTGAGAGTCAGTGTGTGAGGGACACTAACCCAAGTGAGAGTCAGTGTGTGTGGGACCCTAACCCCAGTGAGAGTCAGTGTGTGTGGGACAATAACCCCAGTGAGAGTCAGTGTGTGTGGGACCCGCACCCCACTGAGAGTCAGTGTGTGTGGGACCTGTACCCCAGTGAGAGTCAGCGTGTGTGAGACCCGTACCCCAGTGAGAGTCAGTTTGTGTGGGACCCGTACCCAGTGAGTCATTGTGTGTGGGACCCGTACCGAAGTGAGAGGTAGTGTGTGTGGGACCCGTTCCCCGGTGAGAGTCAGTGTGTGTGATACCCGTACCCAAGTGAGAGTCAGTGTGGGTGGGACCCGTACCGAAGTGAGAGGTAGTGTGTGTGGGACCCCTTCCCCAGTGAGAGTCAGTGTGTGATGCCCATACCCCAGTGAGAGTCAGTGTGGGTGGGACCCATACCCCAGTGAGTGCCAGTGTGTGTGGGACCCGTACCGCAGTGAGAGTCAGTGTGAGTGGGACACTAACGCCAGTGAGTGTCAGTGTGTGTGGGACCCGTACCCCATTGAGAGTCAGTGTGCGTGGGACCCGTACCCAAGTGAGAGTCAGTGAGTGAGGTACCCGTAACCCAGTGAGAGTCAGTGTGTGTGGGACCCGTACCCCAGTGAGAGTCAGTGTGTGTGGGACCCGTACCCCAGTGAGAGTCAGTTTGCGTGGGAACCATTCATAAGTGGGAGTCAGTTCGTGAAAACACTCTCCTCTATACCTCCTGCTGATTACCACGTATCGCCCTCTCTCAGCTGATGAATCAGCCCCTCCATGTTGAACATCACTTGGTGGGATCGCTGAGAGTTGCAAGGCCACGGGATGGTCTCAGGTTGGGGTACATCAATGTCCATCACCAAGAGCGGCTCGGTAACACCACTACTGACCGAGCTGGCCGAGCACTCAAGGACATCGCTGCTAGACTGGGTCTGCGCCAGGTGGTGAGGGAACCAACAAGAGGGAAAAGCATTCTGGACCTGATCCTCACCAACCTGCCAGCTGCAGATACACCTCCCCCATGGCCGTGTGGGTATCCGCTCTATAGAGCAGCAGATAACCCATCACATTTCTCCCTCTCTCCACTCTCAGTTTGTGATAGAGATGGTCAGTGCTGATCAATACCTTGCATTGGTTTGTAAAGTGAGTAAAGGAGTAGCCTTCCTGGTGATTCAGAGACAGAGGATTACGTCCAGTATGAGGGTTGTGGAATGTGGATGGAGCTGATTCAAGCTACACCTTGTGTATTACCCAAACCTACAATAACAACACCTCCTCCCTCTATAATCCCCACTCTCTGTCGCTGCCGTTCAGTTCCTGAGATTCACACTCACTGCTTCAATCTACTGAACTGAGAGCACAGACTGGGAGATCACACTGATTCTTCACCTGGTTATTCAGGGTAAGTGTCTCTCTCTGCTTCACTGTACGAGTTCTCAGTTCATCCCTCATGGTCAGCACCGTTCACTGTGAAACTGCACGGCATCACGTTTTAGTCAGACAGTCGCAGAACAGTTAGAGCACAGACAGAGGCCATTCTGCCCATCAGTTCGGTACTAGGTCATTTCAAATTGAACCAGTCTCTCCTCCCATAGCCCAAAGGGAGCTGTATCCACAAATTAATAATCCAGTTCCCTTTTGAAGTCCTCTATTGGATCTGCCCATTCATCACTCTCGGACTGTGCAATTCAGATCCTAACCAGACATCATTGAAGCCAATCTGTGCGAGACACAAACCCCAGTGAGAGTCAATGTGTGAGGGACACTAACCCAATGAGAGACAGTGTGTGTGGGACACTAACCCCAGTGAGAGTCAGTGTGTGTGGGACACTAACCCCAGTGAGAGTCAGTGTGTGTGGGACACTAACCCCAGTGAGAGTCATTGTGTTTGGGACCCGTACCGAAGTGAGAGGTAGTGTGTGTGCGACCCGTTCCCCAGTGAGCGGCAGTGTTTGTGATGCCCGTACCCCAGTGAGAGTCAGTGTGGGTGGGACCCGTATCCCAGTGAGAGGCAGTGTGTGTGGGACCCGTGCCCCAGTGAGAGTCAGTGTGTGTGGCACATGTACCCCAATGAGAGTCAGTTTGTGTGGGACATGTACCCCAGTGAGAGTCAGTGTGTGTGGGACCCGTACACCCGTGAGAGTCAGTGTGTGTGGGACCTGTACCCCAGTGAGAGTCAGTGTGTGTGGGACCCATATCCCAGTGAGAGTCAGTGTGTGTGATGCCCGTACCCCAGTGAGAGTCAGTGTGGGTGGGACCCATACCCCAGTGAGTGCCAGTGTGTGTGGGACCCGTACCCCAGTGAGAGTCAGTGTGTGTGGGACACTATCCCCAGTGAGAGTCAGTGTGTGGGGGACCTGTACCCCATTGAGAGTGAGTGTGTGTGGGACCTGTACCCAAGTGAGAGTCAGTGTGTGAGGTACCCGTACCCCAGTGAGAGTCAGTGTGTGTGTGGGACCCGTACCCCAGTGAGAGTCAGTGTGTGTGGGACCCGTACCCCAGTGAGAGTCAGTGTGTGTGGGACCCGTACCCCAGTGAGAGTCATTGTGTGTGGGACCCGTACCGCCGTGAGAGGTAGTGTGTGTGGGACCCGTACCCCAGTGAGTGCCAGGTGTGTGGGACCCGTACCCCAGTGAGAGTCAGTGTGTGTGGGACCCGTACCCCAGTGAGAGTCAGTGTGTGTGGGACCCGTACCCCAGTGAGAGTCAGTGTGTGTGGGACCCGTACCCCAGTGAGAGTCAGTGTGTGTGGGACCCGTACCCCAGTGAGAGTCAGTGTGTGTGGGACCCGTACCCCAGTGAGAGTCAGTGTGTGTGGGACCCGTAACCCAGTGAGAGTCAGTGTGTGTGCGACCCGTACCCCAGTGAGAGTCACTGTGTGTGGGACCCGTACCGCCGTGAGAGGTAGTGTGTGTGGGACCCGTACCCCAGTGGGAGTCAGTTCGTGAAAACCCTCTCTTCTATACTTCCTGCTGATTACCACGTATCGCCCTCTCTCAGTTGATGAATCAGCCCCTCCATGTTGAACATCACTTGGTGGGATCGCTGAGAGTTGCAAGGCCACGGGATGTTCTCATTTTGGGGTACATCAATGTCCATCGCCAAGAGCGGCTCGGTAACACCACTACTGACCGAGCTGGCCGAGCACTCAAGGACATCGCTGCTAGACTGGGTCTGCGCCAGGTGGTGAGGGAACCAACAAGAGGGAAAAGCATTCTGGACCTGATCCTCACCAACCTGCCAGCTGCAGATACACCTCCCCCATGGCCGTGTGGGTATCCGCTCTATAGAGCAGCAGATAACCCATCACATTTCTCCCTCTCTCCACTCTCAGTTTGTGAGAGAGATGGTCAGTGCTGATCAATACCTTGCATTGGTTTGTAAAGTGATTAAGGGAGTAGCCTTCCTGGTGATTCAGAGACAGAGGATTACGTCCAGTATGAGGGTTGTGGAATGTGGATGGAGCTGATTCAAGCTACACGTTTTGAACTACCCAAATTTACAAAACCAACATCTTCCTCATTTGTAAATCCCCTCCCCGTCACTGCCGTTCAGTTCCTGAGATTCACGCTCACTGCTTCAATCTACTGAACTGAGAGCACAGACTGGGAGATCACACTGATTCTTCACCTGGTTATTCAGGGTAAGTGTCTCTCTCTGCTTCACTGTGCGAGTTCTCAGTTAATCCCTCAGGGTCAGCACTGTTCACTGTGCAACTGCACAGCATCACGTTATAATCAGACAGTCACAGAATGGTTACAGCACAGACAGAGGCCATTCTGCCCAATGAGAGTCATTGTGTGTGGGACACGTACCTCAGTGTGAGTCATTGTGTGTGGGACCCTTACCCCAGTGAGAGTCTGTGAGTGTGGGACACGTGCCCCAGTGAGAGTCATTCTTTGTGGGACCCGTACCGCTGTGAGTTTCAGTTTGTGTGGGACCCGTACCCCAGTGAGACTCAGTGTGTGTGGGACCCGTACCCCAGTGAGTGTCAGTGTCTGTGGGACCCGTACCCCAGTGAGAGTCAGTGTGTGTGGGAAACGTACCCCAGTGAGAGTCAGAGTGTGTGGGACCCGTACCCCAGTGAGTGTCAGTGAGTGTGGGACCCGTACCGCTGTGAGTTTCAGTTTGTGTGGGACCCGTAACCCAGTGAGAGTCAGCGTGTCTGGGACCCGTACCCCAATGTGAGTCAGTGTGTGTGGGACCCGTACCCCAGTGAGTGTCAGTGAGTGTGGGACCCGTACCGCTGTGAGTTTCAGTTTGTGTGGGACCCGTAACCCAGTGAGAGTCAGCGTGTCTGGGACCCGTACCCCAATGTGAGTCAGTGTGTGTGGGACCCGTACCCTAGTGAGTGTCAGTGTGTGTGGGACCCGTACCCCAGTGAGAGTCAGTGTGTGTGGGACAATAACCCCAGTGAGAGTCAGTGTGTGTGGGACCCGCACCCCACTGAGAGTCAGTGTGTGTGGGACCTGTACCCCAGTGAGAGTCAGCGTGTGTGAGACCCGAACCCCAGTGAGAGTCAGTTTGTGTGGGACCCGTACCCCAGTGAGTCATTGTCTGTGGGACCCGTACCGAAGTGAGAGGTAGTGTGTGTGGGACCCGTACCCCAGTGAGACTCAGTGCGTGTGGGACCCGTACCCCAGTGAGTGTCAGTGTCTGTGGGACCCATACCCCAGTGAGTGTCAGTGTGTGTTGGACCCGTACCCCAGTTAGAGTCAGTGTGTGTGTGGGACCCGTGGATTAAGGGAGTAGCCTTCCTGGTGATTCAGAGGCAGAGGATTACGTCCAGTATGAGGGTTGTGGAATGTGGATGGAGCTGATTCAACCTACACCTTGTGTACTACCCAAACCTACAATAACAACACCTCCTCCCTCTATAATCCCCACTCTCTGTCGCTGCCGTTCAGTTGCTGAGATTCACACTCACTGCTTCAATCTACTGAATTGAGAGCACAGACTGGGAGATCACACTGATTCTTCACCTGGTTATTCAGGGTAAGTGTCTCTCTCTGCTTCACTGTGCGAGTTCTCAGTTAATTCCTCAGGGTCATCACCGTTCACTGTGCAACTGCACAGCATCACGTTATAATCAGACAGTCGCAGAACAGTTAGAGCACAGACAGAGGCCATTCTGCCCATCAGTTCGATACTAGGTCATTTCAAATTGAACCAGTCTCTCCTCCCATAGCCCAAAGGGAGCTGTATCCACAAATTAATCATCCAGTTCCCTTTTGAAATCCTCTTTTGAATCTGCCCATCCATCACTCTCGGGCTGTGCAATTCAGATCCTAACCAGACCCCATTGAAGCCAATCTGTGCGAGACACATACCCCAGTGAGACTCATTGTGTGTGGGACACGAACCCCAGTGAGAGTCAGTGTGTGTGGGACACTAACCCCAGTGAGAGTCAGTGTGTGTGGGACACTAACCCCAGTGAGATTCATTGTGTTTGGGACCCGTTCCGAAGTGAGAGGTAGTGTGTGTGGGACCCGTTCCCCAGTGAGAGTCAGTTTGTGTGATGCCCGTACCCCAGTGAGAGTCAGTGTGGGTGGGAACCGTATCCCATTGAGAGTCAACGTGTGTGGGACCCGTGCCCCAGTGAGAGTCAGTGTGTGTGGGTCCCATACCCCACTGAGAGTCAGTGTGTGTGGGTCATGTACCCCAGTGAGAGTCAGTGTGTGTGGGACATGTACCCCAGTGAGAGTCAGTGTGTGTGGGACCCGTACCCCAGTGGGAGTCAGCGTGTGTGGGAACCGTACCCCAGTGAGTGTCAGTGTGCGTTGGAACCGTAACCCAGTGAGAGTCAGTTTGTGTGGGACAATAACTCCAGTGAGAGTCAGTGTGTGAGGGACACTAACCCAAGTGAGAGTCAGTGTGTGTGGGACCCGTACCCCAGTGAGAGTCAGTGTGTGTGGGACCCTAACCCCAGTGAGAGTCAGTGTGTGTGGGACAATAACCCCAGTGAGAGTCAGTGTGTGTGGGACCCGCACCCCACTGAGAGTCAGTGTGTGTGGGACCTGTACCCCAGTGAGAGTCAGCGTGTGTGAGACCCGAACCCCAGTGAGAGTCAGTGTGTGTGGGACCCGTACCCCAGTGAGACTCAGTGCGTGTGGGACCCGTACCCCAGTGAGTGTCAGTGTCTGTGGGACCCATACCCCAGTGAGTGTCAGTGTGTGTTGGACCCGTACCCCAGTTAGAGTCAGTGTGTGTGTGGGACCCGTGGATTAAGGGAGTAGCCTTCCTGGTGATTCAGAGGCAGAGGATTACGTCCAGTATGAGGGTTGTGGAATGTGGATGGAGCTGATTCAACCTACACCTTGTGTACTACCCAAACCTACAATAACAACACCTCCTCCCTCTATAATCCCCACTCTCTGTCGCTGCCGTTCAGTTCCTGAGATTCACACTCACTGCTTCAATCTACTGAATTGAGAGCACAGACTGGGAGATCACACTGATTCTTCACCTGGTTATTCAGGGTAAGTGTCTCTCTCTGCTTCACTGTGCGAGTTCTCAGTTAATTCCTCAGGGTCAGCACCGTTCACTGTGCAACTGCACAGCATCACGTTTTAATCAGACAGTCACAGAACAGTTAGAGCACAGACAGAGGCCATTCTGCCCATCAGTTCGATACTAGGTCATTTCAAATTGAACCAGTCTCTCCTCCCATAGCCCAAAGGGAGCTCTATCCACAAATTAATCATCCAGTTCCCTTTTGAAAACCTCTTTTGAATCTGCCCATCCATCACTCTCGGGCTGTGCAATTCAGATCCTAACCAGGCCACATTGAAGCCAATCTGTGCGAGACACATACCCCAGTGAGACTCATTGTGTGTGGGACACGAACCCCAGTGAGAGTCAGTGTGTGTGGGACACTAACCCCAGTGAGAGTCAGTGTGTGTGGGACACTAACCCCAGTGAGACTCATTGTGTGTGGGACACTAACCCCAGTGAGATTCATTGTGTTTGGGACCCGTTCCGAAGTGAGAGGTAGTGTGTGTGGGACCCGTTCCCCAGTGAGAGTCAGTTTGTGTGATGCCCGTACCCCAGTGAGAGTCAGTGTGGGTGGGAACCGTATCCCACTGAGAGTCAACGTGTGTGGGACCCGTGCCCCAGTGAGAGTCAGTGTGTGTGGGTCCCATACCCCACTGAGAGTCAGTGTGTGTGGGTCATGTACCCCAGTGAGAGTCAGTGTGTGTGGGACATGTACCCCAGTGAGAGTCAGTGTGTGTGGGACCCGTACCCCAGTGGGAGTCAGTGTGTGTGGGAACCGTACCCCAGTGAGTGTCAGTGTGCGTTGGAACCGTACCCCAGTGAGAGTCAGTTTGTGTGGGACAATAACCCCAGTGAGAGTCAGTGTGTGAGGGACACTAACCCAAGTGAGAGTCAGTGTGTGTGGGACCCGTACCCCAGTGAGAGTCAGTGTGTGTGGGACCCTAACCCCAGTGAGAGTCAGTGTGTGTGGGACAATAACCCCAGTGAGAGTCAGTGTGTGTGGGACCCGCACCCCACTGAGAGTCAGTGTGTGTGGGACCTGTACCCCAGTGAGAGTCAGCGTGTGTGAGACCCGAACCCCAGTGAGAGTCAGTTTGTGTGGGACCCGTACCCCAGTGGGTCATTGTCTGTGGGTCCCGTACCGAAGTGAGAGGTAGTGTGTGTGGGACCCGTTCCCCGGTGAGAGTCAGTGTGTGTGATACCCGTACCCAAGTGAGAGTCAGTGTGGGTGGGACCCGTACCGAAGTGAGAGGTAGTGTGTGTGGGACCCCTTCCCCAGTGAGAGTCAGTGTGTGATGCCCGTACCCCAGTGAGAGTCAGTGTGGGTGGGACCCATACCCCAGTGAGTGCCAGTGTGTGTGGGACCCGTACCGCAGTGAGAGTCAGTGTGAGTGGGACACTAACGCCAGTGAGTGTCAGTGTGTGTGGGACCCGTACCCCATTGAGAGTCAGTGTGCGTGGGACCCGTACCCAAGTGAGAGTCAGTGAGTGAGGTACCCGTAACCCAGTGAGAGTCAGTGTGTGTGGGACCCGTACCCCAGTGAGAGTCAGTTTGTGTGCGACCTGTACCCCAGTGAGAGTCAGTGAGTGAGGTACCCGTAACCCAGTGAGAGTCAGTGTGTGTGGGACCCGTACCCCAGTGAGAGTCAGTGTGTGTGGGACCCGTACCCCAGTGAGAGTCAGTGTGTGTGGGACCCGTACCCCAGTGAGAGTCAGTGTGTGTGGGACCCGTACCCCAGTGAGAGTCAGTGTGTGTGGGACCCGTACCCCAGTGAGTGCCAGGGTGTGTGGGACCCGTACCCCAATGAGAGTCAGTTTGCGTGGGAACCATTCATAAGTGGGAGTCAGTTCGTGAAAACACTCTCCTCTATACTTCCTGCTGATAACCACGTATCGCCCTCTCTCAGCTGATGAATCAGCCCCTCCATGTTGAACATCACTTGGTGGGATCGCTGAGAGTTGCAAGGCCACGGGATGTTCTCATTTTGGGGTACATCAATGTCCATCGCCAAGAGCGGCTCGGTAACACCACTACTGACCGAGCTGGCCGAGCACTCAAGGACATCGCTGCTAGACTGGGTCTGCGCCAGGTGGTGAGGGAACCAACAAGAGGCAAAAGCATTCTGGACCTGATCCTCACCAACCTGCCAGCTGCAGATACACCTCCCCCATGGCCGTGTGGGTATCCGCTCTATAGAGCAGCAGATAACCCATCACATTTCTCCCTCTCTCCACTCTCAGTTTGTGATAGAGATGGTCAGTGCTGATCAATACCTTGCATTGGTTTGTAAAGTGATTAAGGGAGTAGCCTTCCTGGTGATTCAGAGACAGAGGATTACGTCCAGTATGAGGGTTGTGGAATGTGGATGGAGCTGATTCAACCTACACATTGTCTATTACCCAAACCTACAATAACAACACCTCCTCCCTCTATAATCCCCACTCTCTGTCGCTGCCGTTCAGTTGCTGAGATTCACACTCACTGCTTCAATCTACTGAACTGAGAGCACAGACTGGGAGATCACACTGATTCTTCACCTGGTTATTCAGGGTAAGTGTCTCTCTCTGCTTCACTGTGCGAGTTCTCAGTTAATCCCTGAGGGTCAGCACCGTTCACTGTGCAACTGCACAGCATCACGTTTTAATCAGACAGTCACAGAACAGTTGCAGCACAGACAGAGGCCATTCTGCCCATCGAGTCGGTGCTCGGTCATTTCAAACTGAACTGGTCTCTCCTCCCCTATCCCTATGGGAGCTGTCTCCACAAATTAATCACCCAGTTACCTTTTGAAATCCTCTATTGTTTCTGCCTCCCCCATCACTCTAGGGCTGTGCAATTCAGATCCTAACCAGACCCCATTCAGACCCAATCTGTGTGTGACCCGTACCCCAATGTCAGTCGGAGTCTGTGGGGCCCGTACCCCAGTGAGAGTCAGTGTGTGTGGGACCCGTACCCCAGTGAGAGTCAGTGTGTGTGGGTCCCGTACCACAGTGAGAGTCAGTGTGTGTGTGGGACCCGTACCCCAGTGAGAGTCAGTGTGTGTGTGACCCGTACCCCCGTGACTTTCAGTGTTTGTGTGGTAGCCGCACCCCAGTGAGAGTCAGTGTGTGTTTAACCTGACCCCGGTGAGAATCAGTTTATGTGGGACCCGTACCCCATTGAGAGCCAATCTGTGTGTGACCCGTACTCCAGTGAGAGTCAGTGTGTTTGGGACCCGTACCCCAGTGAGAGTCAGTGTGTGTGGGACAGGTACCCCAGTGAGAGTCAGTGTGTGTGGGACCCGTACCCCAGTGAGAGTCAGTGTGTGTGTGACCCGTACCCCAGTGAGAGTCAGTGTGTGTGTGACCCGCACCCATGTGTGAGTCATTGTTTGTGGGACCCTTACCTAAGTGAGAGTCAGTGAGAGGGGGTCCGTACCACAGTGAGAGTCAGTGTGTTTGGGTCTTGTACCCCAATGAAAGTCTGTGTGTGTGGGACCCATACCCTAGTTAGTGTGTGTGTGAGATGCGTACCCCAGTGAGAGTCAGTGTGTGTGTGGGACCTGTACCCCAGTGAGATTCAGAGTGTGTGAGACGCTTACCCCAGTGAGAGTCAGTGTGTGTTGGACCCGTACCCCAGTGAGAGTCAGTGTGTGTGGGACCCATACCCGAGTTAGTGTGTGTGTGAGACGCGTATCCCAGTGAGAGTGTGTTTGTGGGACCCATACCCCAGTGAGATTCAGTGTGTGTTGGACCCGTACCCCAGTGAGAGTCAGTGTGTGTGGGACCCATACCCGAGTTAGTGTGTGTGTGAGACGCGTATCCCAGTGAGAGTGTGTTTGTGGGACCCATACCCCAGTGAGAGTCAGTGTGTGTTGGACCCGTACCCCAGTGAGAGTCAGTGTGTGTTGGACCCATACCCGAGTTAGTGTGTGTGTGAGACGCGTACCCCAGTGAGAGATTGTTTGTGGGACCCGTACCCCAGTGAGAGTCAGTGTGTGTGGGACCTGTACCCCAGTGAGAGTCAGTGTGTGTGAGACCCGTACCCCAGTGACAGTCAGTGTGTGTGTGACTCATATTCCAATGAGAGTTAGTATGTGTGTGGGACCCGTATCCCAGTGAGAGTCAGTGTGTGGGGGACCCGTAAACCAGTGAGAGTCAGTCTGTGTGGGACCCATACCCCAATGAGAGTCATTGTGTGGGGGACCAGTAACACAGTGGGGGTCAGTGTGTGGGACCCGTGCACCAGTTAGAGTCAGTGTGTTTGTGGGACCCGTACCCCAGTGAGAGACAGTGTGTGTGGGACCCGTGCACCAGTGAGAGTCAGTGTTTGTATGACCCGTATCCCAGTGAGATTTAGTGTGTTTTTGGGACCCGTACCCCAGTGAGAGTCAGTGTGTGTAAACCATCTTCTATATACCTCCTGCTGATAACCACGTATCGCCCTCTCTCAGCTGATGAATCAGATCCTCCTTGTCGAACATCACTTGGTGGGATCGCTGAGAGTTGCAAGGCCACGGGATGGTCTCAGGTTGGGGTACATCAATGTCCATCACCAAGAGCGGCTCGGTAACACCACTACTGACCGAGCTGGCCGAGCACTCAAGGACATCGCTGCTAGACTGGGTCTGCGCCAGGTGGTGAGGGAACCAACAAGAGGGAAAAGCAATCTGGACCTGATCCTCACCAACCTGCCAGCTGCAGATACACCTCCCCCATGGCCGTGTGGGTATCCGCTCTATAGAGCAGCAGATAACCCATCACATTTCTCCCTCTCTCCACTCTCAGTTTGTGAGAGAGATGGTCAGTGCTGATCAATAACTTGCATTGGTTTGTAAAGTGATTAAGGGAGTAGCCTTTTTCAACTCTTTCTTGGACTCGAACTCAAGTTCTGTCGAAGGGTCATGAGGACTCGAAACGTCAACTCTTTTCTTCTCCGCCGATGCTGCCAGACCTGCTGAGTTTTTCCAGGTAATTCTGTTTTTGTTTTGGATTTCCAGCATCCGCAGTTTTGTTTGTTTTTATTTAAGGGAGTAGCCTTCATGGTGAATCAGAGACAGAGGATTACGTCCAGTGTGAGGGTTGTGGAATGTGGATGGAGCTGATTCAAGCTACACGTTTTGAACTACCCAAATTTACAAAACCAACATCTTCCTCATTTGTAAATCCCCTCCCCGTCACTGCCGTTCAGTTCCTGACATTCACACTCACTGCTGCAATCTACTGAATTGAGAGCACAGACTGGGAGATCACACTGATTCTTCACCTGGTTATTCAGGGTAAGTGTCTCTCTCTGCTTCACTGTGCGAGTTCTCAGTTCATCCCTCAGGGTCAGCACTGTTCACTGTGCAACTGCACAGCATCACGTTTTAATCAGACAGTCGCAGAATGGTTACAGCACAGACAGAGGCCATTCTGCCCAGTGAGAGTCAGTGTGTGTGGGACACGTACCTCAGTGTGAGTCATTGTGTGTGGGACCCTTACCCCAGTGAGAGTCAGTGTGTGTGGGACACGTGCCCCAGTGAGAGTAATTGTGTGTGGGACCCGTACCCGAGTGAGAGTCAGTGCGTGTGGGACCCGTACCCCAGTGAGAGTCAGTGTATGTGGAACCCGTACCCCAGTGAGTGTCAGTGTGCTTGGGACCCGTACCCCAGTGAGAGTCAGTGTGTGTGGGACCTGTACCCCGGTGAGAGTCAGTGTGTGTGGGACCTGTACCCCGGTGAGAGTCACTGTGTGTGGGACCCGTACCCCAGTGAGACTCAGTGTGTGGGGGAACCATGCCCCAGTGGGAGTCAGTGTGTGAAAACACTCTCCTCTATACTTCCTGCTGATTACCACGTATCGCCCTCTCTCAGCTGATGAATCAGCCCCTCAATGTCGAACATCACTTGGTGGTTTACACAGAGTGACTCTCACTGGGGTTCAAGTAAAACGCACTCTGACTCCGAATGGGGTATGGGTGCCACACACACTGACTCTCATTGGGGTACGGGTCCCACACACTGACTCTCACTGGTTTACGCCTTCCTGGTGATTCAGAGACAGAGGATTACGTCCAGTATGAGGGTTGTGGAATGTGGATGGAGCTGATTCAACCTACACCTTGTGTACTACCCAAACCCACAATAACAACACCTCCTCCCTCTATAATCCCCACTCTCTGTCGCTGCCGTTCAGTTCCTGAGATTCACACTCACTGCTTCAATCTACTGAATTGAGAGCACAGACTGGGAGATCACACTGATTCTTCACCTGGTTATTCAGGGTAAGTGTCTCTCTCTGCTTCACTGTGCGAGTTCTCAGTTCATCCCTCAGGGTCAGCACCGTCCACTGTGCAACTGCACAGCATCACGTTATAATCAGACAGTCGCAGAACAGTTACAGCACAGACAGAGGCCATTCTGCCCATCGAGTCGGTGCTCGGTCATTTCAAACTGAACTGGTCTCTCCTCCCCTATCCCTATTGGAGCTGTCTCCACAAATTAATCACCCAGTTACCTTTTGAAATCCTCTATTGTTTCTGCCTCCCGCATCACTCTAGGGCTGTGCAATTCAGATCCTAACCAGACCCCATTCAGACCCAATCTGTGTGTGACCCGTACCCCAATGTCAGTCGGAGTCTGTGGGGCCCGTACCCCAGTGAGAGTCAGTGTGTGTGGGACCCGTACCCCAGTGAGAGTCAGTGTGTGTGGGTCCCGTACCACAGTGAGAGTCAGTGTGTGTGGGATCTGTAAAATAGTGAGAGTCTGTGTGTGTGGGACCCGTACCCCAGTGAGAGTCAGTGTGTGTGGGACCCGTATCCCAGTGAGAGTCAGTGTGTGTGGGACCCGTACCCCAGTGAGAGTCAGTGTGTGTGGGACCCGTACCCCAGTGAGAGTCAGTGTGTGTGGGACCCGTACCCCAGTGAGAGTCAGTGTGTGTGGGACCAGTACCCCAGTGAGAGTCAGTTGTGTGGGACCCGTACCCAAGTGAGAGTCAGTGTGTGTGGGACCCGTACCCAAGTGAGAGTCAGTGTGTGAGGTACCCGTACCCCAGTGAGAGTCAGTGTGTGTGGGACCAGTACCCCAGTGAGAGTCATTGTTTGTGGGACTCGTACGGCAGTTAGAGGTAGTGTGTGTGGGACCCGTACCCCAGTGAGATTCAGCGTGTGTGATACCCTTACCCCAGTGAAAGTCAGTGTGTGTGGGACCCGTACCCCAGTGAGTGCCAGAGTGTGTGGGACCTGTACCCCAGTGAGAATCAGTGTGTGTGTGGGACCCTTAACCTAGTGAGAGTCAGTGTGTGTGGGTCTCGTACCCCAGTGAGAGTCAGTGTGTGTGTGACCAGTACCCCATTGAGAGGCAATCTGTGTGAGACCCATACCCCAGTGAGATTCAGTGTGTGTGAGACGCGTACCCCAGTGATAGTGTGTTTGTGGGACCCATACCCCAGTGAGAGTCAGTGTGTGCGGGACCCATACCCCAGTGAGAGTCAGTGTGTGTGGGACCCATACCCGAGTTAGTGTGTGTGTGAGATGCGCAACGCAGAGAGAGTGAGTTTGTGGGACCCGTACCCCAGTGAGAGTCAGTGTGTGTGGGACCCGTACCACAGTGAGAGTCAGTGTGTGTGAGACCCGTACCCCATTGAGAATCAGGGTGTTTGTGACCTATATCCCAGTGAGAGATAGTGTGTGTGTGGGACCCGTACCCCAGTGAGAGTCAGTGTGTGGGGGACCCGTAACCCAGTGAGAGACAGTGTGTGTGGGACCCGTATCCCAATGAGAGTCAGTGTGTGTGGGACCCGTACCCCAGTGAGAGTCAGTGTGTGGGGGACCCGTAACCCAGTGAGAGACAGTGTGTGTGGGACCCGTACCCCAATGAGAGTCAGTGTGTGTGGGACCCGTACCCCAGTGAGAGTCAGTGTGTGTGGGACCCGTACCCCAATGAGAGTCAGTGTGTGTGGGACCCGTACCCAAGTGAGAGTCAGTGTGTGAGGTACCCGTACCCCAGTGAGAGTCAGTGTGTGTGGGACCAGTACCCCAGTGAGAGTCATTGTTTGTGGGACTCGTACGGCAGTTAGAGGTAGTGTGTGTGGGACCCGTACCCCAGTGAGATTCAGCGTGTGTGATACCCTTACCCCAGTGAAAGTCAGTGTGTGTGGGACCCGTACACCAGTGAGTGCCAGAGTGTGTGGGACCTGTACCCCAGTGAGAATCAGTGTGTGTGTGGGACCCTTAACCTAGTGAGAGTCAGTGTGTGTGGGTCTCGTACCCCAGTGAGAGTCAGTGTGTGTGTGACCAGTACCCCATTGAGAGGCAATCTGTGTGAGACCCATACCCCAGTGAGATTCAGTGTGTGTGAGACGCGTACCCCAGTGATAGTGTGTTTGTGGGACCCATACCCCAGTGAGAGTCAGTGTGTGCGGGACCCATACCCCAGTGAGAGTCAGTGTGTGTGGGACCCATACCCGAGTTAGTGTGTGTGTGAGATGCGCAACGCAGAGAGAGTGAGTTTGTGGGACCCGTACCCCAGTGAGAGTCAGTGTGTGTGGGACCCGTACCCCAGTGAGAGTCAGTGTGTGTGTGGGACCCGTACCCCAGTGAGAGTCAGTGTGTGTGGGACCCGTACCCCAGTGAGAGTCAGTGTGTGTGGGACCCGTACCCCAGTGAGAGTCAGTGTATGTGGGACACGTACCCCAGTGAGAGTCAGTGTGTGTGGGACCGTACCCCAGAGAGGGTCAGTGTGTGTGGGACCCGTACCCCAGTGAGGTTCAGTGTATGTGGGACCCGTACCCCAGTGAGAGTCAGTGTGTGTGGCACCCGTACCCCAGTGAAATTCAGTGTGTGTGGGACCCGTACCCCAGTGAGAGTCAGTGTGTGTGGGACCCGTACCCCAGTGAGAGTCAGTGTGTGTGGGACCCGTACCCCAGTGAGAGTCAGTGTGTGTGGGACCCGTACCCCAGTGAGAGTCAGTGTGTGTGGGAACCATACCCCAGTGAGAGTCAGTGTATGAACACACTCTCCTCTATACCTCCTGGTGATAACCACGTATCGCCCTCTCTCAGCTGATGAATCAGCCCCTCCATGTTGAACATCACTTGGTGGGATCGCTGAGAGTTGCAAGGCCACGGGATGGTCTCAGGTTGGGGTAAATCAATGTCCATCACCAAGAGCGGCTCGGTAACACCACTACTGACCGAGCTGGCCGAGCACTCAAGGACATCGCTGCTAGACTGGGTCTGCGCCAGGTGGTGAGGGAACCAACAAGAGGGAAAAGCATTCTGGACCTGATCCTCACCAACCTGCCAGCTGCAGATACACCTCCCCCATGGCCGTGTGGGTATCCGCTCTATAGAGCAGCAGATAACCCATCACATTTCTCCCTCTCTCCACTCTCAGTTTGTGAGAGAGATGGTCAGTGCTGATCAATACCTTGCATTGGTTTGTAAAGTGAGTAAGGGAGTAGCCTTCCTGGTGATTCAGAGGCAGAGGATTACGTCCAGTATGAGGTTTGTGGAATGTGGATGGAGCTGATTCAAGCTACACGTTTTGAACTACCCAAATTTACAAAACCAACATCTTCCTCATTTGTAAATCCCCTCCCCGTCACTGCCGTTCAGTCCCTGAGATTCACCCTCACTGCTTCAATCTACTGAATTGACAGCACAGACTGGGAGATCACACTGATTCTTCACCTGGTTATTCAGGGTAAGTGTCTCTCTCTGCTTCACTGTGCGAGTTCTCAATTAATCCCTCAGGGTCAGTACCGTTCACTGTGCAACTGCACAGCATCACATTTTAATCAGACAGTCACAGAACAGTTGCAGCACAGACAGAGGCCATTCTGCCCATCGAGTCGATGCTCGGTCATTTCAAACTGAACTGGTCTCTCCTCCCCTATCCCTATTGGAGCTGTCTCCACAAATTAATCATCCAGTTACCTTTTGAAATCCTCTATTGTTTCTGCCTCCCCCATCATTCTAGAGCTGTGCAATTCACATCCTAACCAGACCCCATTCAGACCCAATCTGTGTGTGACCCGTACCCCAAGGACAGTCGGAGTCTGTGGGGCCCGTAACCCAGTGAGAGTCAGTGTGTGTGGGACCCGTACCACAGTGAGAGTCAGTGCGTGTGGGACCCGTACCCCAGTGAGAGTCAGTGTGTGTGTGACCCGTACCCCAGTGAGGGTCAGTGTATGTGGGACCCGTACCCCAGTGAGTGTCAGTGTGTGTGGGACCCGCACCCCAGTGAGAGTCAGTGTGTGTGGGACCCGTACCCCAGTGAGAGTCAGTGTGTGTGGGTCCAGTACCCCAGTGAGAGTCAGTGCGTGTGGGACCCGTACCCCAGTGAGAGTCAGTGTGTGTGGGTCCAGTACCCCAGTGAGAGTCAGTGCGTGTGGGACCCGTACCCCAGTGAGGGTCAGTGTGTGTGGGACCCGTACCCCAGTGAGGGTCAGTGTGTGTGGGACCCGTACCCCAGTGAGAGTCAGTGAGTGTGGGACACGTGCCCCAGTGAGAGTCATTGTGTGTGGGACCCGTACCCCAGTGAGAGTCAGTGAGTGTGGGACCCGTACCGCTGTGAGTTTCAATTTGTGTGGGACCCGTAGCCCAGTGAGAGTCAGTGTGTCTGAGACCCGTACCCCAATGAGAGTCAGTGTGTGTGGGACCCGTACCCCAGTGAGTGTCAGTGTGTGTGGGACCCGTACCCCAGTGAGACTCAGTGTGTGTGGGACCCGTACCCCAGTGAGTGTCAGTGTCTGTGGGACCCGTACCCCAGTGAGTGACAATGTGTGTGGGACCCGTACCCCAGTGAGAGTCAGTGTGTGTGGGACCCGTACCCCAGTGAGAGTCAGTGAGTGTGGGACCCGTACCGCTGTGAGTTTCAGTTTGTGTGGGACCCGTACCCCAGTGAGAGTCAGTGTGTCTGGGACCCGTACCCCAATGAGAGTCAGTGTGTGTGGGACCCGTACCCCAGTGAGTGTCAGTGTGTGTGGGACCCGTACCCCAGTGAGAGTCAGTGTGTGTGGGACCCGTACCCTAGTGAGAGTCAGTGTGTGTGGGACCCGTACCCCAGTGAGTGTCAGTGTGTGTTGGACCCGTACCCCAGTGAGAGTCAGTGTGTGTGTGGGACCCGTGGATTAAGGGAGTAGCCTTCCTGGTGATTCAGAGACAGAGGATTACGTCCAGTATGAGGGTTGTGGAATGTGGATGGAGCTGATTCAACCTACACATTGTCTATTACCCAAACCTACAATAACAACACCTCCTCCCTCTATAATCCCCACTCTCTGTCACTGCCATTCAGTTGCTGAGATTCACACTCACTGCTTCAATCTACTGAACTGAGAGCACAGACTGGGAGATCACACTGATTCTTCACCTGGTTATTCAGGGTAAGTGTCTCTCTCTGCTTCACTGTACGAGTTCTCAGTTCATCCCTCAGGGTCAGCACCGTCCACTGTGCATCTGCACAGCATCACGTTTTAATCAGACAGTCGCAGAATGGTTACAGCACAGACAGAGGCCATTCTGCCCAGTGAGAGTCAGTGGGAGTGGGACACGTACCCCAGTGTGAATCATTGTGTGTGGGACCCTTACCCCATTGAGAATCAGTGTTTGTGGAAACCGTACCCCACTGAGAGTCAGTAAGTTTGAGACCCATAACCCAGTGAGATTCAGTGTGTGTGGGACCTGTACCCCAGTGAGTGTCAGTGTGTGTGGGCCCTGTACCCCAGTGAGAGTCAGTGTGTTTGGGACCCGTACCCCAGTGAGAGTCAGTGTGTGTTGGACCCGTACCCCAGTGAGAGTCAGTGTGTGTGTGGGACCCGTGGATTAAGGGAGTAGCCTTCCTGGTGATTCAGAGACAGAGGATTACGTCCAGTATGAGGGTTGTGGAATGTGGATGGAGCTGATTCAACCTACACATTGTCTATTACCCAAACCTACAATAACAACACCTCCTCCCTCTATAATCCCCACTCTCTGTCGCTGCCGTTCAGTTGCTGAGATTCACACTCACTGCTTCAATCTACTGAACTGAGAGCACAGACTGGGAGATCACACTGATTCTTCACCTGGTTATTCAGGGTAAGTGTCTCTCTCTGCTTCACTGTGCGAGTTCTCAGTTCATCCCTCAGGGTCAGCACCGTCCACTGTGCAACTGCACAGCATCACGTTTTAATCAGACAGTCGCAGAATGGTTACAGCACAGACAGAGGCCATTCTGCCCAGTGAGAGTCAGTGGGAGTGGGACACGTACCCCAGTGTGAATCATTGTGTGTGGGACCCTTACCCCATTGAGAATCAGTGTTTGTGGAAACCGTACCCCACTGAGAGTCAGTAAGTTTGAGACCCATAACCCAGTGAGATTCAGTGTGTGTGGGACCTGTACCCCAGTGAGTGTCAGTGTGTGTGGGACCCGTACCCCAGTGAGAGTCAGTGTGTGTGGGACCCGTACCCTAGTGAGAGTCAGTGTGTGTGGGACCCGTACCCCAGTGAGTGTCAGTGTGTGTTGGACCCGTACCCCAGTGAGAGTCAGTGTGTGTGTGGGACCCGTGGATTAAGGGAGTAGCCTTCCTGGTGATTCAGAGACAGAGGATTACGTCCAGTATGAGGGTTGTGGAATGTGGATGGAGCTGATTCAACCTACACATTGTCTATTACCCAAACTTACAATAACAACACCTCCTCCCTCTATAATCCCCACTCTCTGTCGCTGCCGTTCAGTTCCTGAGATTCACACTCACTGCTTCAATCTACTGAACTGAGAGCACAGACTGGGAGATCACACTGATTCTTCACCTGGTTATTCAGGGTAAGTGTCTCTCTCTGCTTCACTGTGCGAGTTCTCAGTTAATTCCTCAGGGTCAGCACTGTTCACTGTGCAACTGCACAGCATCACGTTATAATCAGACAGTCGCAGAACAGTTAGAGCACAGACAGAGGCCATTCTGCCCATCAGGTCGGTGCTAGGTCATTTCAAATTGAACCAGTCTCTCCTCCCATAGCCCAATGGGAGCTGTATGCACAAATTAGTCATCCAGATCCCTTTTGAAATCCTCTTTTGAAAACGCCCAGACATCACACTTGGGCTGTGCAATTCAGATCCTAACCAGACCCCATTCAGACCCAATCTGTGTGTGACCCGTACCCCAATGACAGTCGGAGTCTGTGGGGCCTGTACCCCAGTGAGAGTCAGTGTGTGTGGGACCCGTACCCCAGTGAGAGTCAGTGTGTGTGGGACCCGTACCCCAGTGAGAGTCAGTGTGTGTGGGACCCGTACCCCAGTGAGAGTCAGTGTATGTGGGACCCGTACCCCAGTGAGAGTCAGTGTGTGTGTGGGACCCGCACCCCAGTGAGAGACAGTGTGTATGGGTCCCGTACCACAGTGAGAGTCAGTGTGTGTGTGGGACCCGTACCCCAGTGAGAGTCACTGTGTGTGGTTCCCGTACCCCAGTGAGAGTCAGTGTGTGTGATGCCCGTACCCCAGTGAGAGTCAGTGTGGGTGGGACCCATACCCCAGTGAGTGCCAGTGTGTGTGGGACCCGTACCCCAGTGAGAGACAGTGTGTGTGGGACAATATCCCCCTTGAGAGTCAGAGTGTGGGGGACCTGTACCCCATTGAGAGTCAGTGTGTGTGGGACCCGTACCCAAGTGAGACCCAGTGTGTGTGGGACCTGTACCCAAGTGAGAGTCAGTGTGTGAGGTACCCGTACCCCAGTGAGAGTCAGTGTGTGTGGGACCTGTACCCCAGTGAGAGTCAGTGTGTGTGGGACACGTACCGCCGTGAGAGATAGTGTGTGTGGGACCTGTACCCCAGTGAGTGCCAGGTGTGTGGGACCCGTACCCCAATGAGAGTCAGTGTGAGTGGGAACCATACCCCAGTGAGAGTCAGTGTGTGTGGGACCCGTACCCCAGTGAGAGTCAGTGTGTGAGGGACCCGTACCCCAGTGACTGCCAGGGTTTGTGGGACCCGTACCCCAGTGAGAGTCAGTGTGTGTGGGAACCATACCCAAGTGGGAGTCAGTTCGTGAAAACCATCTACTCTATACTTCCTGCTGATCACCACGTATCGCCCTCTCTCAGCTGATGAATCAGCCCCTCCATGTTGAACATCACTTGGTGGGATCGCTGAGAGTTGCAAGGCCACGGGATGGTCTCAGGTTGGGGTACATCAATGTCCATCACCAAGAGCGGCTCGGTAACACCACTACTGACCGAGCTGGCCGAGCACTCAAGGACATCGCTGCTAGACTGGGTCTGCGCCAGGTGGTGAGGGAACCAACAAGAGGGAAAAGCATTCTGGACCTGATCCTCACCAACCTGCCAGCTGCAGATACACCTCCCCCATGGCCGTGTGGGTATCCGCTCTATAGAGCAGCAGATAACCCATCACATTTCTCCCTCTCTCCACTCTCAGTTTGTGATAGAGATGGTCAGTGCTGATCATTACCTTGCATTGGTTTGTAAAGTGAGTAAGGGAGTAGCCTTCCTGGTGATTCAGAGACAGAGGATAACGTCCAGTATGAGGGTTGTGGAATGTGGATGGAGCTGATTCAACCTACACATTGTCTATTACCCAAACCTACAATAACAACACCTCCTCCCTCTATAATCCCCACTCTCTGTCACTGCCGTTCAGTTGCTGAGATTCACACTCACTGCTTCAATCTACTGAATTGAGAGCACAGACTGGGAGATCACACTGATTCTTCACCTGGTTATTCAGGGTAAGTGTCTCTCTCTGCTTCACTGTGCGAGTTCTCAGTTCATCCCTCCGGGTCAGCACTGTTCACTGTGCCACTGCACAGCATCACGTTTTAATCAGACAGTCGCAGAACGGTTAGAGCACAGACAGAGGCCATTCTGCCCATCAGGTCGGTGCTAGGTCATTTCAAATTGAACCAGTCTCTCCTCCCATAGCCCAAAGGGAGCTGTATCCACAAATTAGTCATCCAGATCCCTTTTGAAATCCTCTTTTGAAAATGCCCAGCCATCACACTTGGGCTGTGCAATTCAGATCCTAACCAGACCCCATTCAGACCCAATCTGTGTGTGACCCGTACCCCAATGACAGTCGGAGTCTGTGGGGCCTGTACCCCAGTGAGAGTCAGTGTGTGTGGGACCCATAACCCAGTGAGAGTCAGTGTGTGTGGGACCCGTACCCCAGTGAGAGTTTTATGTGTGGGACCCGTACCCCAGTGAGAGTCAGTGTGTGTGGGACCCGTACCCCAGTGAGAGTCAGTGTGTGTGGTACCCGTACCCTAGTGAGAGTCAGTGTGTGTGGGACCCGTACCCCAGTGAGAGTCAGTGTATGTGGGACCCGTACCCCAGTGAGAGTCAGTGTGTGTGGGACCCGTACCCCAGTGAGAGTCAGTGTATGTGGGACCCGTACCCCAGTGAGAGTCAGTGTGTGTGTGGGACCCGCACCCCAGTGAGAGACAGTGTGTATGGGTCCCGTACCACAGTGAGCGTCAGTGTGTGTGTGGGACCCGTACCCCAGTGAGAGTCACTGTGTGTGGTTCCCGTACCCCAGTGACAGTCAGTGTGTGTGATGCCCGTACCCCAGTGAGAGTCAGTGTGGGTGGGACCCATACCCCAGTGAGTGCCAGTGTGTGTGGGACCCGTACCCCAGTGAGAGACAGTGTGTGTGGGACAATATCCCCCTTGAGATTCAGAGTGTGGGGGACCTGTACCCCATTGAGAGTCAGTGTGTGTGGGACCCGTACCCAAGTGAGACCCAGTGTGTGTGGGACCTGTACCCAATTGAGAGTCAGTGTGTGAGGTACCCGTACCCCAGTGAGAGTCAGTGTGTGTGGGACCCGTACCCCAGTGAGAGTCAGCGTGTGTGGGACCCGTACCCCAGTGAGAGTCAGTGTGTGTGGGACCTGTACCCCAGTGAGAGTCATTGTGTGTGGGACCCGTACCACCGTGAGAGATAGTGTGTGTGGGACCCGTACCCCAGTGAGTGCCAGGTGTGTGGGACCCGTACCCCAGTGAGAGTCAGTGTGTGAGGGACCCGTACCCCAGTGACTGCCAGGGTATGTGGGACCCGTACCCCAATGAGAGTCAGTGTGCTTCGGAACCATACCCCAGTGAGAGTCAGTGTGTGTAGGAACCGTACCTCAGTGAGAGTCAGTGTGTGTGGGAACCATACCCAAGTGGGAGTCAGTTCGTGAAAACCATCTCCTCTATACTTCCTGCTGATCACCACATATCGCCCTCTCTCAGCTGATGAATCAGCCCCTCCATGTTGAACATCACTTGGTGGGATCGCTGAGAGTTGCAAGGCCACGGGATGTTCTCAGGTTGGGGGTACATCAATGTCCATCACCAAGAGCGGCTCGGTAACACCACTACTGACCGAGCTGGCCGAGCACTCAAGGACATCGCTGCTAGACTGGGTCTGCGCCAGGTGGTGAGGGAACCAACAAGAGGGAAAAGCATTCTGGACCTGATCCTCACCAACCTGCCAGCTGCAGATACAACTCCCCCATGGCCGTGTGGGTATCCGCTCTATAGAGCAGCAGATAACCCATCACATTTCTCCCTCTCTCCACTCTCAGTTTGTGATAGAGATGGTCAGTGCTGATCAATACCTTGCATTGGTTTGTAAAGTGAGTAAGGGAGTAGCCTTCCTGGTGATTCAGGGACAGAGGATTACGTCCAGTATGAGGGTTGTGGAATGTGGATGGAGCTGATTCAACCTACACCTTGTGTACTACCCAAACCTACAATAACAACACCTCCTCCCTCTATAATCCCCACTCTCTGTCGCTGCCGTTCAGTTCCTGACATTCACACTCACTGCTTCAATCTACTGAATTGAGAGCACAGACTGGGAGATCACACTGATTCTTCACCTGGTTATTCAGGGTAAGTGTCTCTCTCTGCTTCACTGTGCGAGTTCTCAGTTCATCCCTCAGGGTCAGCACTGTTCACTGTGCCACTGCACAGCATCACGTTTTAATCAGACAGTCGCAAAAAAGTTAGAGCACAGAGAGAGGCCATTCTGCCCATCAGTTCGGTGCTAGGTCATTTCAAATTGAACCAGTTTCTCCTCCCATAGCCCAAAGGGAGCTGTATCCACAAATTAATCATCCAGTTCCCTTTTGAAATCCTCTTTTGAATCTGCCCATCCATCACTCTCGGGCTGTGCAATTCAGACCCTAACCAGACCCCATTGAAGCCAATCTGTGTGAGACCCATACCCCAGTGAGAGTCAGTGTGTGTGAGACCCATACCCCAGTGAGAGTCAGCGTGTGTGGGACACTAACCCCAGTGAGAGTCAGTGTGTGTGGGACGACTATCCCAGTGAGATTCAGTGTGTTTGGGACCCGTACCCCAGTGAGAGTCAGTGTGTGTGGGACACTAACCCCAGTGAAGTCAGTGTGTGTGGGACACTAACCCCAGTGAGATTCAGTGTGTGTAGGACCCGTTCCCCAGTGAGAGTCTGTGTGTGTGGGACCCGTTCCCCAGTGAGAGTCAGTGTGTGTGGGACCCGTAACCCAGTGAGAGTCAGTGTGTGTATGACGCGTATCCCAGTGTGATTCAGTGTGTGTGGGACCCGCATCCCAGTGAGAGTCAGTGTGTGTATGACCCGTATCCCAGTGAAAGTCATTGTGTGTGGGACTCGTACCCCAGGGCGAGTCAGTGTGTGTGGGACCCGTACCCCAGTGAGAGTCAGTGTGTGTGGGACCCGTACCCCAGTGAGAGTCAGTGTGTCTGAGACCCGTACCCCAGTGAGAGTCAGTGTGTGATGGACCCGTACCCCAGTGAGAGTCAGTGTGTCTGAGACCCGTACCCCAGTGAGAGTCAGTGTGTGATGGACCCGTACCCCAGTGAGAGTCAGTGTGTGTGGGACCCGTACCCCAGTGAGAGTCAGTGTGTCTGAGACCCGTACCCCAGTAAGAGTCAGTGTGTGATGGACTCGTACCCCAGTGAGAGTCAGTGTGTGTGCGACCCGTACCGCTGTGAGTGTGAGTGTGTGTGGGACCCGTACCCCAATGAGAGTCAGTATGTGTGGGATGCCCGTACCCCAATGAGAGTCAGTGTGTGTGGGAACCGTACCCCAGTGAGAGTCAGCGTGTGTGGGACCCGTACCCCAGTGAGAGTCAGTGTGTGTGGGACCCGTACCCCAGTGAGAGTCAGTGTGTGTGGGATCCGTACCCCAGTGAGAGTCAGTGTGTGTGGGACCCGTACCCCAGTGAGAGTCAGTGTGTGTGGGACACGTACCCCAGTGAGAGTCAGTGTGTGTGGGACCCGTACCCCAGTGAGAGTCAGTGTGTGTGGGACCCGTACCCCAGTGAGAGTCAGTGTGTGTGGGAACTGTACCGCAGTGGGAGTCAGTGAGTGAAAACACTCTCCTCTATACTTCCTGCTGATCACCATGTATCGCCCTCTCTCAGCTGATGAATCAGCCCCTCCATGTTGAACATCACTTGGTGGGATCGCTGAGAGTTGCAAGGCCACGGGATGGTCTCAGGTTGGGGGTACATCAATGTCCATCACCAAGAGCGGCTCGGTAACACCACTACTGACCGAGCTGGCCGAGCACTCAAGGACATCGCTGCTAGACTGGGTCTGCGCCAGGTGGTGAGGGAACCAACAAGAGGGAAAAGCATTCTGGACCTGATCCTCACCAACCTGCCAGCTGCAGATACACCTCCCCCATGGCCGTGTGGGTATCCGCTCTATAGAGCAGCAGATAACCCATCACATTTCTCCCTCTCTCCACTCTCAGTTTGTGATAGAGATGGTCAGTGCTGATCAATACCTTGCATTGGTTTGTAAAGTGATTAAGGGAGTAGCCTTCCTGGTGATTCAGAGACAGAGGATTACGTCCAGTATGAGGGTTGTGGAAAGTGGATGGAGCTGATTCAAGCTGCACGTTTTGAACTACCCAAATTTACAAAACCAACATCTTCCTCATTTGTAAATCCCCTCCCCGTCACTGCCGTTCAGTTCCTGAGATTCACACTCACTGCTTCAATCTACTGAATTGAGAGCACAGACTGGGAGATCACACTGATTCTTCACCTGGTTATTCAGGGTAAGTGTCTCTCTCTGCTTCTCTGTACGAGTTCTCAGTTAATTCCTCAGGGTCAGCACCGTTCACTGTGCCACTGCACAGCATAACGTTTTAATCAGACAGTCGCAGAATGGTTGCAGCGTAGACAGAGGCCATTCTGCCCAGTGAGAGTCAGTGTGTGTGGGACACGTACCCCAGTGAGAGTCAGTGTGTGTGGGAACCTTACCCCAGTGAGAGTCAGTGAGTGTGGGACACGTGCCCCAGTGAGAGTCATTGTGTGTGGGACCCGTACCCCAGTGAGAGTCAGTGTGTGTGGGACCCGTACCCCAGTGAGAGTCATTGTGTGTGGGACCCGTACCCCAGTGAGAGTCAGTTTGTGTATGACCCGTACCCCAGTGAGAGTCATTGTGTGTGGGACCCGTACCCCAGTGAGAGTCAGTGACTGTGGGACACGTGCCCCAGTGAGAGTCATTGTGTGTGGGACCCGTACCACAGTGAGAGTCAGTGAGTGTGGGACACGTGCCCCAGTGCGAGTCAGTCTGTGTGGGACCCGTACCGCTGTGAGTTTCAGTTTGTGTGGGACCCGTACCCCAGTGAGAGTCAGTGTGTGTGGGACCCGTACCCCAGTGAGAGTCAGTGTGTGTGGGACCCGTACCCCAGTGAGAGTCAGTGTGTGTGGGACACGTGCCCCAGTGAGAGTCATTGTGTGTGGGACCCGTACCCCAGTGAGAGTCAGTGTGTGTGGGACCCGTACCCCAGTGAGAGTCTTTGTGTGTGGGACCCGTACCCCAGTGAGAGTCAGTTTGTGTGGGACCCGTACCCCAGTGAGAGTCATTGTGTGTGGGACCCGTACCCCAGTGAGAGTCAGTGACTGTGGGACACGTGCCCCAGTGAGAGTCATTGTGTGTGGGACCCGTACCACAGTGAGAGTCAGTGAGTGTGGGACACGTGCCCCAGTGCGAGTCAGTCTGTGTGGGACCCGTACCGCTGTGAGTTTCAGTTTGTGTGGGACCCGTACCCCAGTGAGAGTCAGTGTGTGTGGGACCCGTACCCCAGTGAGAGTCAGTGTGTGTGGGACCCGTACCCCAGTGAGAGTCAGTGTGTGTGGGACCCGTACCCCAGTGAGAGTCAGTGTGTGTGGGACCCATACCCCAGTGAGAGTCAGTGTGTGAGGGACACGTACCCCAGTGAGAGTCAGTGTGTGTGGGACCCGTACCCCAGTGAGAGTCAGTGTGTGTGGGACCCGTACCCCAGTGAGAGTCAGTGTGTGTGGGACCCATACCCCAGTGAGAGTCAGTGTGTGAAAACACTCTCCTCTATACTTCCTGCTGATCACCATGTATCGCCCTCTCTCAGCTGATGAATCAGCCCCTCCATGTTGAACATCACTTGGTGGGATCGCTGAGAGTTGCAAGGCCACGGGATGTTCTTAGGTTGGGGGTACATCAATGTCCATCACCAAGAGCGGCTCGGTAACACCACTACTGACCGAGCTGGCCGAGCACTCAAGGACATCGCTGCTAGACTGGGTCTGCGCCAGGTGGTGAGGGAACCAACAAGAGGGAAAAGCATTCTGGACCTGATCCTCACCAACCTGCCAGCTGCAGATACACCTCCCCCATGGCCGTGTGGGTATCCGCTCTATAGAGCAGCAGATAACCCATCACATTTCTCCCTCTCTCCACTCTCAGTTTGTGATAGAGATGGTCAGTGCTGATCAATACCTTGCATTGGTTTGTAAAGTGAGTAAGGGAGTAGTCTTCCTGGTGATTCAGGGACAGAGGATTACGTCCAGTATGAGGTTTGTGGAATGTGGATGGAGCTGATTCAAGCTACACCTTGTGTACTACCCAAACCTACAATAACAACACCTCCTCCCTCTATAATCCCCACTCTCTGTCACTGCCGTTCAGTTGCTGAGATTCACACTCACTGCTTCAATCTACTGAATTGAGAGCACAGACTGGGAGATCACACTGATTCTTCACCTGGTTATTCAGGGTAAGTGTCTCTCTCTGCTTCACTGTGCGAGTTCTCAGTTCATCCCTCAGGGTCAGCACCGTTCACTGTGCAACTGCACAGCATCACGTTATAATCAGACAGTCACAGAACAGTTGCAGCACAGACAGAGGCCATTCTGCCCATCGAGTCGGTGCTCGGTCATTTCAAACTGAACTGGTCTCTCCTCCCCTATCCCTATGGGAGCTGTCTCCACAAATTAATCATCCAGTTACCTTTTGAAATCCTCTATTGTTTCTGCCTCCCCCATCACTCTAGAGCTGTGCAATTCAGATCCTAACCAGACCCCATTCAGACCCAATCTGTGTGTGACCCTTACCCCAAGGACAGTCGGAGTCTGTGGGGCCCGTACCCCAGTGAGAGTCAGTGTGTGTGGGTCCCGTACCCCAGTGAGAGTCAGTGTGTGTGTGGTTCCCGTACCCCAGTGAGAGTCAGTGTGTGTGGTTCCCGTACCCCAGTGAGAGTCAGTGAGTGTGGGACCCGTACCGCTGTGAGTTTCAGTTTGTGTGGGACCCGTACCCCAGTGAGAGTCAGTGTGTCTGGGACCCGTACCCCAATGAGAGTCAGTGTGTGTGGGACCCGTACCCCAGTGAGTGTCAGTGTGTGTGGGACCCGTACCCCAGTGAGAGTCAGTGTGTGTTGGACCCGTACCCCAGTGAGAGTCAGTGTGTGTGTGGGAACTTTGGATTAAGGGAGTAGCCTTCCTTGTGATTCAGAGGCAGAGGATTACGTCCAGTATGAGGGTTGTTGAATGTGGATGGAGCTGATTCAAGCTACACCTTGTGTACTACCCAAACCTACAATAACAACACCTCCTCCCTCTATAATCCCCACTCTCTGTCGCTGCCGTTCAGTTCCTGAGATTCACACTCACTGCTTCAATCTACTGAATTGAGAGCACAGACTGGGAGATCACACTGATTCTTCACCTGGTTATTCAGGGTAAGTGTCTCTCTCTGCTTCACTGTGCGAGTTCTCAGTTCATCCCTCAGGGTCAGCACCGTTCACTGTGCCACTGCACAGCATCACGTTTTAATCAGACAGTCGCAGAACAGTTAGAGCACAGAGAGAGGCCATTCTGCCCATCAGTTCAGTACTAGGTCATTTCAAATTGAACCAGTTTCTCCTCCCATAGCCCAAAGGGAGCTGTATCCACAAATTAATCATCCAGTTCCCTTTTGAAATCCTCTTTTGAATCCGCCCATCCATCACTCTCGGGCTGTGCAATTCAGATCCTAACCAGACCCCATTGAAGCCAATCTGTGCGAGACCCATACCCCAGTGAGAGTCAGTGTGTGTGGGACACTAACCCCAGTGAGAGTCAGTGTGTGTGGGACCCGTACCCCAGTGAGAGTCAGTGTGTGTAGGACCCGTACCCCAGTGAGAGTCAGTGTGTGTGGGACCCGTACCCCAGTGAGAGTCAATGTGGGTGGGACCCGTATCCCAGTGAGAGTCAGTGTGTGTGGGACCCGTGCCCCAGTGAGAGTCAGTGTGTGTGGGACATGTACCCCAGTGAGAGTCAGTGTGTGTGGGACCCGTACCCCCGTGAGAGTCACTGTGTGTGGGACCCGTACCGAAGTGAGAGGTAGTGTGAGTGGGACCCGTTCCCCAGTGAGAGTCAGTGTGTGTGATGCCCGTACCCCAGTGAGAGTCAGTGTGGGTGGGACCCATACCCCAGTGAGTGCCAGTGTGTGTGGGACCCGTACCCCAGTGAGAGACAGTGTGTGTGGGACAATATCCCCAGTGAGAGTCAGAGTGTGGGGGACCTGTACCCCATTGAGAGTCAGTGTGTGTGGGACCCGTACCCAAGTGAGACCCAGTGTGTGTGGGACCTGTACCCAAGTGAGAGTCAGTGTGTGAGGTACCCGTACCCCAGTGAGAGTCAGTGTGTTAGGGACCTGTACCCCAGTGAGAGTCATTGTGTGTGGGACCCGTACCGCCGTGAGAGGTAGTGTGTGTGGGACCTGTACCCCAGTGACTGCCAGGTGTGTGGGACCTGTACCCCAATGAGAGTCAGTGTGCGTGGGAACCATACCCCAGTGAGAGTCAGTGTGTGTGGGACCCGTACCCCAGTGAGAGTCAGTGTGTGAGGGACCCGTACCCCAGTGACTGCCAGGGTTTGTGGGACCCGTACCCCAATGAGAGTCAGTGTGCGTGGGAACCATACCCCAGTGAGAGTCAGTGTGTGTGGGACCCGTACCCCAATGAGAGTCAGTGTGTGTGGGAACCGTAACTCAGTGAGAGTCAGTGTGTGTGGGACCTGTACCCCAGTGAGAGTCAGTGTGTGTGGGAACCATACCCAAGTGGGAGTCAGTTCGTGAAAACCATCTCCTCTATACTTCCTGCTGATCACAATTTATCGCCCTCTCTCAGCTGATGAATCAGCCCCTCCATGTTGAACATCACTTGGTGGGATCGCTGAGAGTTGCAAGGCCACGGGATGTTCTCAGGTTGGGGGTACATCAATGTCCATCACCAAGAGCGGCTCGGTAACACCACTACTGACCGAGCTGGCCGAGCACTCAAGGACATCGCTGCTAGACTGGGTCTGCGCCAGGTGGTGAGGGAACCAACAAGAGGGAAAAGCATTCTGGACCTGATCCTCACCAACCTGCCAGCTGCAGATACACCTCCCCCATGGCCGTGTGGGTATCCGCTCTATAGAGCAGCAGATAACCCATCACATTTCTCCCTCTCTCCACTCTCAGTTTGTGAGAGAGATGGTCAGTGCTGATCAATACCTTGCATTGGTTTGTAAAGTGATTAAAGGAGTAGCCTTCCTGGTGATTCAGAGACAGAGGATTAAGTCCAGTATGAGGGTTGTGGAATGTGAATGGAGCTGATTCAACCTACACATTGTCTAATACCCAAACCTACAATAACAACACCTCCTCCCTCTATAATCCCCACTCCCCGTCACTGCCGTTCAGTTCCTGAGATTCACACTCACTGCTTCAATCTACTGAATTGAGAGCACAGACTGGGAGATCACACTGATTCTTCACCTGGTTATTCAGGGTAATTGTCTCTCTCTGCTTCACTGTGCGAGTTCTCAGTTAATTCCTCAGGGTCAGCACCGTTCACTGTGGAACTGCACAGCATCACGTTTTAATCAGACAGTTGCAGAACAGTTAGAGCACAGACAGAGGCCATTCTGCCCATCGAGTCGGTGCTCGGTCATTTCAAACTGAACTGGTCTCTCCTCCCCTATCCCTATGGGAGCTGTCTCCAAAAATTAATCATCCAGTTACCTTTTGAAATCCTCTATTGTTTCTGCCTCCCCCATCACTCTAGAGCTGTGCAATTCAGATCCTAACCAGACCCCATTCAGACCCAATCTGTGTGTGACCCGTACCCCAAGGACAGTCGGAGTCTGTGGGTCCCTTACCCCAGTGAGAGTCAGTGTGTGTGTGGTTCCCGTACCCCAGTGAGAGTCAGTGTGTGTGGGACACGTACCCCAGTGAGAGTCAGTGTGTGTGGGACCCTTACCCCAGTGAGAGTCAGTGTGTGTGGGACCCGTACCCCAGTGAGAGTCAGTGTGTGTGGGACCCGTACCCCAGTGAGAGTCAGTGTGTGTGGGACCCGTACCCCAGTGAGAGTCAGTGTGTGTGGGACCCTTACCACTGCGAGAGTCAGTGTGTGTGGGACCCGTACCTCAGTGTGATTCAGTGTGTGTGGGACCCGTACCCCAGTGAGTGTCAGTGTGTGTGGGACACGTACCCCAGTGAGAGTCAGTGTGTGTGGGACCCGTACGCCAGTGAGAGTCAGTGTGTTTGGGACCCGTACCCCAGTGAGAGTCAGTGTGTGTGTGACCCGTACCCCCGTGAGTTTCAGTGTTTCTGTGGTAGCCGCACTCCAGTGAGAGTCAGTGTGTGTTTAACCTGACCCCGGTGAGAATCAGTTTATGTGGGACCCGTACCCCATTGAGAGCCAATCTGTGTGTGACCCATACTCCAGTGAGAGTCAGTGTGTTTGAGACCCGTACCCCAGTGAGAGTCAGTGTGTGTGTGACCCGTACCCCAGTGAGAGTCAGTGTGTGTGTGACCCGCACCCAAGTTTGAGTCATTGTTTGTGGGACCCTTACCTAAGTGAGAGTCAGTGAGAGGGGGACCCGTACCACAGTGAGAGTCAGTGTGTTTGGGTCTTGTACCCCAATGAAAGTCTGTGTGTTTGGGACCCATTCCCTAGTTAGTGTGTGTGTGAGACGCGTACCCCAGTGAGAGTCAGTGTGTGTGTGGGACCCGTACCCCAGTGAGATTCAGTGTGTGTGAGGCGCGTACCCCAGTGAGAGTCAGTGTGTGTTGGACCCATACCCCAGTGAGAGTCAGTGTGTGTGGGACCCATACCCGAGTTAGTGTGTGTGTGAGACGCGTATCCCAGCGAGAGTGTGTTTGTGGGACACATACCCCAGTGAGAGTCAGTGTGTGTGGGACCCATACCCGAGTTAGTGTGTGTGTGAGACGCGTACCCCAGTGAGAGTTTGTTTGTTGTACCCGTACCCCAGTGAGAGTAATTGTGTGTGGGACCCGTACCCCAGTGAGATTCAGTGTGTGTGAGGCGCGTACCCCAGTGAGAGTCAGTGTGTGTTGGACCCATACCCCAGTGAGAGTCAGTGTGTGTGGGACCCATACCCGAGTTAGTGTGTGTGTGAGACGCGTATCCCAGTGAGAGTGTGTTTGTGGGACACATACCCCAGTGAGAGTCAGTGTGTGTGGGACCCATACCCGAGTTAGTGTGTGTGTGAGACGCGTACCCCAGTGAGAGTTTGTTTGTTGTACCCGTACCCCAGTGAGAGTCAGTGTGTGTGGGACCTGTACCCCAGTGAGAGTCAGTGTGTGTAAACCATCTCCTGTATACCTCCTGCTGATAACCACGTATCGCCCTCTCTCAGCTGATGAATCAGCCCCTCCATGTTGAACATCACTTGGTGGGATCGCTGAGAGTTGCAAGGCCACGGGATGGTCTCAGGTTGGGGGTACATCAATGTCCATCACCAAGAGCGGCTCGGTAACACCACTACTGACCGAGCTGGCCGAGTACTCAAGGACATCGCTGCTAGACTGGGTCTGCGCCAGGTGGTGAGGGAACCAACAAGAGGGAAAAGCATTCTGGACCTGATCCTCACCAACATGCCAGCTGCAGATACACCTCCCCCATGGCCATGTGGGTATCCGCTCTATAGAGCAGCAGATAACCCATCACATTTCTCCCTCTCTCCACTCTCAGTTTGTGATAGAGATGGTCAGTGCTGATCAATACCTTGCATTGGTTTGTAAAGTGATTAAGGGAGTAGCCTTTTTCAACTCTTTCTTGGACTCGAAATCAAGTTCTGTCGAAGGGTCATGAGGACTCGAAACGTCAACTCTTTTCTTCTCCGCCGATGCTGCCAGACCTGCTGAGTTTTTCCAGGTAATTCTGTTTTTGTTTTGGATTTCCAGCATCCGCAGTTTTCTTTGTTTTTATTTAAGGGATTAGCCTTCCTGGTGATTCAGAGACAGAGGATTACGTCCAGTATGAGGGTTGTGGAAAGTGGATGGAGCTGATTCAAGCTACACGTTTTGAACTACCCAAATTTACAAAACCAACATCTTCCTCATTTGTAAATCCCCTCCCCGTCACTGCCGTTCAGTTGCTGAGATTCACACTCACTGCTTCAATCTACTGAATTGAGAGCACAGACTGGGAGATCACTGATTCTTCACCAGGTTATTCAGGGTAAGTGTCTCTCTCTGCTTCACTGTGCGAGTTCTCAGTTCATCCCTCAGGGTCAGCACCGTTCACTGTGCAACTGCACAGCATCACGTTTTAATCAGACAGTCGCAGAATGGTTACAGCACAGACAGAGGCCATTCTGCCCAGTGAGAGTCAGTGTGTGTGGGACACGTACCCCAGTGTGAGTCATTGTATGTGGGACCGTTACCCCAGCGAGAGTCAGTGTGTGTGGGACCCGTACCCCAGTGAGAATCAGTGTGTGTGGGACCCGTACCCCAGTGAGAGTCAGTGTGTCTGGGACCCGTACCCCAGTGAGAGTCAGTGTGTGTGGGACCCGTACCCCAGTGAGAGTCATTGTGTGTGTGGGACCCGTACCCCAGTGAGAGTCATTGTGTGTGTGGGACCCGTACCCCAGTGAGAGTCATTGTGTGTGTGGGACCCGTACCCCAGTGAGATTCAGTGTGTGTGGGACCCGTACCCCAGTGAGAGTCAGTGTGTGTGGGACCCGTACCCAAGTGAGAGTCAGTGAGTGTGGGACCCGTACCGCTGTGAGTTTCAGTTTGTGTGGGACCCGTACCCCAGTGAGATTCAGTGTGTCTGGGACCCGTACCCCAGTGAGAGTCAGTGTGTGTGGGACCCGTACCCCAGTGAGAGTCAGTGTGTGTGGGACACGTACCCCAGTGGGACTCAGTGTGTGTGGGACCCACACCCCAGTGAGTGTCAGTGTCTGTGGGACCCGTACCCCAGTGAGTGTCAGTGTGTGTGGGACCCGTACCCCAGTGAGAGTCAGTGAGTGTGGGACCCATACTCCAGTGAGAGTCAATGTGTGTGGGACCCGTACCCCAGTGAGAGTCAGTGTGTGTGGGACCCGTAGCCCAGTGAGAGTCAGTGTGTGTTGGACCCGTACCCCAGTGAGAGTCAGTGTGTGTGGGACCCGTACACCAGTGAGTGTCAGTGTGTGTGGGACCCGTACCCCAGTGAGAGTCAGTGTGTGTGGGACCCGTACCCCAGTGAGAGTCAGTGTGTGTGTGGGACCCGTGGATTAAGGGAGTAGCCTTCCTGGTGATTCAGAGGCAGAGGATTACGTCCCATATGAGGGTTGTGGAATGTGGATGGAGCTGATTCAACCTACACATTGTCTATTACCCAAACCTACAATAACAACACCTCCTCCCTCTATAATCCCCACTCTCTGTCGCTGCCGTTCAGTTCCTGAGATTCACACTCACTGCTTCAATCTACTGAATTGAGAGCACAGACTGGGAGATCACACTGATTCTTCACCTGGTTATTCAGGGTAAGTGTCTCTCTCTGCTTCACTGTGCGAGTTCTCAGTTCATCCCTCAGGGTCAGCACCGTTCACTGTGCCACTGCACAGCATCACGTTTTAATCAGACAGTCACAGAATGGTTAGAGCACAGACAGAGGCCATTCTGCCCATCAGTTCAGTACTAGGTCATTTCAAATTGAACCAGTCTCTCCTCCCATAGCCCAAAGGGAGCTGTATCCACAAATTAATCATCCAGTTCCGTTTTGAAATCCTCTTTTGAATCTGCCCATCCATCACTCTCGGGCTGTGCAATTCAGATCCTAACCAGACTCCATTGAAGCCAATCTGTGCGAGACACATACCCCAGTGAGAGTCATTGTGTGTGGGACACTAACCCCAGTGAGAGTCAGTGTGTGTGGGACACTAACCCCAGTGAGAGTCAGTGTGTGGGGGACCCGTACCGAAGTGAGAGGTAGTGTGTGTGGGACCCGTTCCCCAGTGAGAGTCAGTGTGTGTGGGACCCGTACCCCAGTGAGTGTCAGTGTGGGTGGGACCCGTATCCCAGTGAGAGTCAGTGTGTGTGGGACCCGTGCCCCAGTGAGAGTCAGTGTGTGTGGGACCCATACCCCATTGAGAGTCAGTGTGTGTGGGACATGTACCCCAGTGAGAGTCAGTGTGTGTGGACCCGTACCCCCGTGAGAGTCATTGTGTGTGGGACCCGTACTGAAGTGAGAGGTAGTGTGAGTGGGACCCGTTCCCCAGTGAGAGTCAGTGTGTGTGATGCCTGTACCCCAGTGAGAGTCAGTGTGGGTGGGACCCATACCCCAGTGAGTGCCAGTGTGTGTGGGACCCGTACCCCAGTGAGAGTCAGTGTGTGTGGGACCCTTACCCCAGTGAGAGTCAGTGTGTGTGCGTCCCGTGCCACAGTGAGAGTCAGTGTGTGTGTGGGACCCATACCCCAGTGAGAGTCAGTGTGTGTGTGACCCGTACCCCCGTGAGTTTCAGTGTTTGTGTGGTAGCCATACCCCAGTGAGAGTCAGTGTGTGTTTAAACTGACCCCGGTGAGAATAAGTTTATGTGGGACCCGTACCTCATTGAGAGCCAATCTGTGTGTGACCCATACTCCAGTGAGAGTCAGTGTGTTTGGGACCCGTACCCCAGTGAGAGTCAGTTTGTGTGGGACCCGTACCCCAGTGTGAGTCTGTGTGTGTGTGACCCGTACCCCAGTGAGAGTCAGTGTGTGTGTGACCCGTACCCCAGTGAGAGTCGGTGTGTGTGTGTGACGCGCACCCAAGTGTGAGTCATTGTTTGTGGGACCCTTACCTAAGTGAGAGTCAGTGAGAGGGGGACCCGTACCACAGTGAGAGTCAGTATGTTTGGGTCTTGTACCCCAATGAAAGTCTGTGTGTGTGGGACCCATACCCTAGTTAGTGTGTGTGTGAGACGCGTACCCCAGTGAGAGTCAGTGTGTGTGTGGGACCTGTACCCCAGTGAGATTCAGTGTGTGTGAGACGCGTACCCCAGTGAGAGTCAGTGTGTGTTGGACCCATACCCCAGTGAGAGTCAGTGTGTGTGGGACCCATACCCGAGTTAGTGTGTGTGTGAGACGCATATCCCAGTGAGAGTGTGTTTGTGAGACCCGTAACCCAGTGATAGTCAGTGTGTGTGAGACCCATATCCCAGTGAGAGTCAGTGTGAGTGGGACCCGTACCCCAGTGAGAGTCAGTGTGTGTGGGACCCGTACCCCAGTGAGAGTCATTGTGTGTGGGACCCGTTCCCAAGTGAGAGTCAGTGAATGTGGGACCCGTACCGCTGTGAGTTTCAGTTTGTGTGGGACCCGTACCCCAGTGAGATTCAGTGTGTCTGGGACCCGTACCCCAGTGAGAGTCAGTGTGTGTGGGACCCGTACCCCAGTGAGAGTCAGTGTGTGTGGGACCCGTACCCCAGTGGGACTCAGTGTGTGTGGGACCCATACCCCAGTGAGTGTCAGTGTGTGTGTGACCCGTACCCCAGTGAGTGTCAGTGTGTGTGGGACCCGTACCCCAGTGAGAGTCAGTGAGTGTGGGACCCGTACCCCAGTGAGAGTCATTGTGTGTGGGACCCGTACCCCAGTGAGAGTCAGTGTGTGTGGGACCCGTAGCCCAGTGAGAGTCAGTGTGTGTTGGACCCGTACCCCAGTGAGAGTCAGTGTGTGTGGGACCCGTACACCAGTGAGTGTCAGTGTGTGTGGGACCCGTACCCCAGTGAGAGTCAGTGTGTGTGGGACCCGTACCCCAGTGAGTGTCTGTGTCTGTGGGACCCGTACCCCAGTGAGAGTCAGTGTGTGTGTGGGACCCGTGGATTAAGGGAGTAGCCTTCCTGGTGATTCAGAGGCAGAGGATTACGTCCAGTATGAGGGTTGTGGAATGTGGATGGAGCTGATTCAACCTACACATTGTCTGTTACCCAAACCTACAATAACAACACCTCCTCCCTCTATAATCCCCACTCTCTGTCGCTGCCGTTCAGTTCCTGAGATTCACACTCACTGCTTCAATCTACTGAATTGAGAGCACAGACTGGGAGATCACACTGATTCTTCACCTGGTTATTCAGGGTAAGTGTCTCTCTCTGCTTCATTGTGCGAGTTCTCAGTTCATCCCTCCGGGTCAGCACCGTTCACTGTGCAACTGCACAGCATCACGTTTTAATCAGACAGTCGCAGAACAGTTAGAGCACAGACAGAGGCCATTCTGCCCATCAGTTCAGTACTAGGTCATTTCAAATTGAACCAGTCTCTCCTCCCATAGCCCAAAGGGAGCTGTATCCACAAATTAATCATCCAGTTCCCTTTTGAAATGCTCTTTTGAATCTGCCCATCCATCACTCTCGGGCTGTGCAATTCAGATCCTAACCAGACCCCATTGAAGCCAATCTGTGCGAGACCCATACCCCAGTGAGAGTCAGTGTGTGAGGGACACTAACCCCAGTGAGAGTCAGCGTGTGTGGGACACTAACCCCAGTGAGAGTCAGTGTGTGTGGGACACTAACCCCAGTGAGAGGCATTGTGTTTGGGACCCGTACCGAAGTGAGAGGTAGTGTGCGTGGGACCCGTTCCCCAGTGAGAGTCAGTGTGTGTGGGACCCGTACCCCAGTGAGTGTCAGTGTGGGTGGGACCTGTATCCCAGTGAGAGTCAGTGTGTGTGGGACCCGTGCCCCAGTGAGAATCAGTGTGTGTGGGACCCATACCCCATTGAGAGTCAGTGTGTGTGGGACATGTACCCCAGTGAGAGTCAGTGTGTGTGGGACCCGTACTGAAGTGAGAGGTAGTGTGAGTGGGACCCGTTCCCCAGTGAGAGTCAGTGTGTGTGATGCCCGTACCGCAGTGAGAGTCAGTGTGGGTGGGACCCATACCCCAGTGAGTGCCAGTGTGTGTGGGACCCGTACCCCAGTGAGAGTCAGTGTGTGTGGGACCCTTACCCCAGTGAGAGTCAGTGTGTGTGGGTCCCGTACCACAGTGAGAGTCAGTGTGTTTTGTGGGACCCATACCCCAGTGAGAGTCAGTGTCTGTGTGACCCGTACCCCAGTGAGAGTCAGTGTGTGTGTGACCCGTACCCCCGTGAGTTTCAGTGTTTGTGTGGTAGCCGTACCCCAGTGAGAGTCAGTGTGTGTTTAAACTGACCCCGGTGAGAATCAGTTTATGTGGGATCCGTACCCCATTCGGAGCCAATCTGTGTGTGACCCGTACTCCAGTGAGAGTCAGTGTGTTTGGGACCCGTACCCCAGTGAGAGTCAGTGTGTGTGGGACCCGTACCCCAGTGAGAGTCAGTTTGTGTGGGACCCGTACGCCAGTGAGAGTCAGTGTGTGTGTGACCCGTACCCCAGTGAGAGTCAGTGTGTGTGTGACCCGCACCCAAGTGTGAGTCATTGTTTGTGGGACCCGTACCCCAATGAGAGGCAGTGTGTGTGTGACCCGTACCCCAGTGAGAGTCAGTGTGTGTGTGACCCGTACCGCAGTGAGAGTCAGTGTGTGTGTGACCTGACCCCAGTGAGAGTCGGTGTGTGTGTGACCCGCACCCAAGTGTGAGTCATTGTTTGTGGGACCCTTACCTAAGTGAGAGTCAGTGAGAGGGGGACCCGTACCACAGTGAGAGTCAGTGTGTTTGGGTCTTGTACCCCAATGAAAGTCTGTGTGTGTGGGACCCATACCCTAGTTAGTGTGTGTGTGAGACGCGTACCCCAGTGAGAGTCAGTGTGTGTGTGGGACCTGTACCCCAGTGAGATTCAGTGTGTGTGAGACGCGTACCCCAGTGAGAGTCAGTGTGTGTTGTACCCATACCCCAGTGAGAGTCAGTGTGTGTGGGACCCATACCCGAGTTAGTGTGTGTGTGAGACGCATATCCCAGTGAGAGTGTGTTTGTGAGACCCGCACCCGAGTGAGAGTCAGTGTGTGTGGGACCCGTACCCCAGTGATAGTCAGTGTGTGTGTGACCCATATCCCAGTGAGAGTCAGTGTGAGTGGGACCTGTACCCCAGTGAGAGTCAGTGTGTGTGGGATCCGTACCCCAGTGAGAGTCAGTGTGTGTGGGTCCCGTACCACAGTGAGAGTCAGTGTGTGTGTGGGACCCATACCCCAGTGAGAGTCAGTGTGTGTGGGACCCGTACCCCCGTGAGTTTCAGTGTTTGTGTGGTAGCCGTACCCCAGTGAGAGTCAGTGTGTGTTTAAACTGACCCCGGTGAGAATCAGTTTATGTGGGAACCGTACCCCATTGAGAGCCAATCTGTGTGTGACCCGTACTCCAGTGAGAGTCAGTGTGTTTGGGACCCGTACCCCAGTGAGAGTCAGTGTGTGTGGGACCCGTACCCCAGTGAGAGTCAGTTTGTGTGCGACCCGTACCCCAGTGAGAGTCAGTGTGTGTGTGACCCGTACCCCAGTGAGAGTCAGTGTGTGTGTGACCCGTACCCCAGTGAGAGTCAGTGTGTGTGTGACCCGCACCCAAGTGTGAGTCATTGTTTGTGGGACCCGTACCCCAATGAGAGTCAGTGTGTGTGTGTGACCCGTACCCCAGTGAACGTCAGTGTGTGTGTGTCCCGTACCCCAGTGAGAGTCGGTGTGTGTGTGACCCGCACCCAAGTGTGAGTCATTGTTTGTGGCACCCTTACCTAAGTGAGAGTCAGTGAGAGGGGGACCCGTACCACAGTGAGAGTCAGTGTGTTTGGGTCTTGTACCCCAATGAAAGTCTGTGTGTGTGGGACACATACCCTAGTTAGTGTGTGTGTGAGACGCGTACCCCAGTGAGAGTCAGTGTGTGTGTGGGACCTGTACCCCAGTGAGATTCAGTGTGTGTGAGACGCGTACCCCAGTGAGAGTCAGTGTGTGTTGTACCCATACCCCAGTGAGAGTCAGTGTGTGTTGTACCCATACCCCAGTGAGAGTCAGTGTGTGTGGGACCCATACCCGAGTTAGTGTGTGTGTGAGACGCATATCCCAGTGAGAGTGTGTTTGTGAGACCCGTACCCCAGTGATAGTCAGTGTGTGTGTGACCCATATCCCAGTGAGAGTTAGTATGTGTGTGGGACCCGTATCCCAGTGAGAGTCAGTGTGTGGGGGACCCGTAAACCAGTGAGAGTCAGTGTGTGTGGGACCCGTACCCCAATGAGAGTCAGTGTGTGGGGGACCCGTAACACTTTGAGAGTCAGTGTGTGGGACCCGTGTACCAGTGAGAGTCAGTGTTTGTATGACCCGCATCCCAGTGAGATTTAGTGTGTTTGTGGGACCCGTACCCCAGTGAGAGTCTTTGTGTGGGCGACCCACGCCCCAGTGAGAGTCAGTGTGTGTGGGACCCGTACCCCAGTGAGAGTCAGTGTGTGTGGGACCCGTACCCCAGTGAGTGTCTGTGTCTGTGGGACCCGTACCCCAGTGGGAGTCAGTGTGTGTGTGGGACCCGTGGATTAAGGGAGTAGCCTTCCTGGTGATTCAGAGACAGAGGATTACGTCCAGTATGAGGGTTGTGGAATGTGGATGGAGCTGATTCAACCTACACCTTGTGTACTACCCAAACCTACAATAACAACACCTCCTCCCTCTATAATCCCCACTCTCTGTCGCTGCCGTTCAGTTCCTGAGATTCACACTCACTGCTTCAATCTACTGAATTGAGAGCACAGACTGGGAGATCACACTGATTCTTCACCTGGTTATTCAGGGTAAGTGTCTCTCTCTGCTTCACTGTACGAGTTCTCAGTTCATCCCTCAGGGTCAGCACCGTTCACTGTGCAACTGCACAGCATCACGTTTTAATCAGACAGTCACAGAATGGTTAGAGCACAGACAGAGGCCATTCTGCCCAGTGACAGTCAGTGTGTGTGGGACACGTACCTCAGTGTGAGTCATTGTGTGTGGGACCCCTACCCCAGTGAGAGTCATTGTGTGTGGGACCCGTACCCCAGTGAGAGTCATTGTGTGTGGGACACGTGCCCCAGTGAGAGTCAGTGTGTGTGGGACCCGTACCCCAGTGAGAGTCAGTGCGTGTGGGACCCGTAACCCAGTGAGATTCAGTGTGTGTGGAACCCGTTTCCCAGTGAGAGTCAGTGTGTGTGTGTCCCGTTTCCCAGTTAGAGTCAGTGTGTGTGGGACCCGTACCCCAGTGAGAGTCAGTGTGTGTGTGTCCCGTTTCCCAGTGAGAGTCTGTGTGTGTGGGACCCGTACCCCAGTGAGAGTCAGTGTGTGTGGGACCCGTACCCCAGTGAGAGTCAGTGTGTGTGGGACCCGTACCCCAGTGAGAGTCAGTGTGTGTGTGTCCCGTTTCCCAGTGAGAGTCAGTGTGTGTGGGACCCGTACCCCAGTGAGAGTCAGTGTGTGTGTGTGTCCCGTTTCCCAGTGAGAGTCAGTGTGTGTAAACCTTCTCTCCTGTATCTCCTGCTGATAACCACGTATCGCCCTCTCTCAGCTGATGAATCAGCCCCTCCATGTTGAACATCACTTGGTGGGATCGCTGAGAGTTGCAAGGCCACGGGATGGTCTCAGGTTGGGGTACATCAATGTCCATCACCAAGAGCGGCTCGGTAACACCACTACTGACCGAGCTGGCCGAGCCCTCAAGGACATCGCAGCAAGACGGGGTCTGCGCCAGGTGGTGAGGGATCCAACAAGAGGGAAAAGCATTCTGGACCTGATCCTCACCAACCTGCCAGCTGCAGATACACCTCCCCCATGGCCGTGTGGGTATCCGCTCTATAGAGCAGCAGATAACCCATCACATTTCTCCCTCTCTCCACTCTCAGTTTGTGATAGAGATAGTCAGTGCTGATCAATACCTTGCATTGGTTTGTAAAGTGATTAAGGGAGTAGCCTTCCTGGTGATTCAGAGACAGAGGATTACGTCCAGTATGAGGGTTGTGGAATGTGGATGGAGCTGATTCAACCTACACAATGTCTATTACCCAAACCTACAATAACAACACCTCCTCCCTCTATAATCCCCACTCTCTGTCGCTGCCGTTCAGTTCCTGAGATTCACACTCACTGCTTCAATCTACTGAATTGAGAGCACAGACTGGGAGATCACACTGATTCTTCACCTGGTTATTCAGGGTAAGTGTCTCTCTCTGCTTCACTGTACGAGTTCTCAGTTCATCCCTCAGGGTCAGCACCGTTCACTGTGCCACTGCACAGCATCACGTTTTAATCAGACAGTCGCAGAACGGTTAGAGCACAGACAGAGTCCATTCTACCCTTCGAGTCGGTGCTCGGTCATTTCAAATTGAACCAGTGTCTCCTCCCCTAGCCCTATGGGAGCTGTCTTTACAAATTAATCATCCTGTTACCTTTTGAAATCCTCTATTGAATCTGCCCACCCATCACTCTCGGGCTGTGCAATTCAGATCCTAACCAGACCCCATTGAAGCCAATCTGTGTGAGACCCATACCCCAGTGAGAGTCAGTGTGTGAGGGACCTGTACCCCAGTGAGAGTCAGTTTGTGTGGGACCCGTAGCCCAGTGAGAGTCTGTGTGTGTGGGACCCGTACCCCAGTGAGAGTCAGTGTGTGTGTGACGTGTTCCCCAGTGAGAGTCAGTGTGTGTGGGACCCATACCCCAGTGAGAGTTAGTGTGTGAGGGACCTGTACCCCAGTGAGAGTCAGTGTGTGAGGGACCTGTACCCCAGTGAGAGTCAGTTTGTGTGGGACCCGTAGCCCAGTGAGAGTCTGTGTGTGTGGGACCTGTACCCCAGTGAGAGTCAGTGTGTGTGTGACGTGTTCCCCAGTGAGATTTTGTGTATGTGTGACGCATTCCCCAGTGAGAGTTAGTGTGTGTGGGACCCGTACCCCAGTGATATTCAGTGTGTGTGGGACGTTTACCCCAGTGAGAGTCAGTGTGTGTGGCACCCGTACCCCATTGGGAGGCAGAGCGTGTTTTACTTGATCCCCAGTGAGAGTCACTCTGTGTAAACCATCTCCTCTATACCTCCTGCTGATAACCACGTATCGCCCTCTCTCAGCTGATGAATCAGCCCCTCCATGTTGAACATCACTTGGTGGGATCGCTGAGAGTTGCAAGGCCACGGGATGGTCTCAGGTTGGGGTACATCAATGTCCATCGCCAAGAGCGGCTCGGTAACACAACTACTGACCGAGCTGGCCGAGCACTCAAGGACATCGCTGCTAGACCGGGTCTGCGCCAGGTGGTGAGGGAACCAACAAGAGGGAAAAGCATTCTGGACCTGATCCTCACCAACCTGCCAGCTGCAGATACACCTCCCCCATGGCCGTGTGGGTATCCGTTCTATAGAGCAGCAGATAACCCATCACATTTCTCCCTCTCTCCACTCTCAGTTTGTGATAGAGATGGTCAGTGCTGATCAATACCTTGCATTGGTTTGTAAAGTGAGTAAGGGAGTAGCCTTCCTGGTGATTCAGAGACAGAGGATTACGTCCAGTATGAGGGTTGTGGAATGTGGATGGAGCTGATTCAAGCTACACGTTTTGAACTACCCAAAGTTAGAAAACCAACATCTTCCTCATTTGTAAATCCCCTCCCCGTCACTGCCGTTCAGTTCCTGACATTCACACTCACTGCTTCAATCTACTGAATTGAGAGCACAGACTGGGAGATCACACTGATTCTTCACCTGGTTATTCAGGGTAAGTGTCTCTCTCTGCTTCACTGTATGAATTCTCAGTTCATCCCTCAGGGTCAGAACCGTTCACTGTGCAACTGCACAGCATCACGTTTTAATCAGACAGTCGCAGAATGGTTACAGCACAGACAGAGGCGATTCTGCCCAGTGAGAGTCAGTGTGTGTGGGACCCGTACCCCAGTGAGAGTCAGTGCGTGTGGGATTCGTACCCCAGTGAGAGTCAGTGTGTGTGGGACCTGTAACACAGTGAGAGTCAGTGTGTGTGGGACCCGTACCCCAGTGAGACTCAGTGTGTGGGGGAAGCATGCCCCAGTGGGAGTCAGTGTGTGAAAACCCTCTCCTCTATACCTCCTGCTGATCACCATGTATCGCCCTCTCTCAGCTGGTGAATCAGCCCCTCCTTGTCGAACATCACTTGGTGGGATCGCTGAGAGTTGCAAGGCCACGGGATGGTCTCAGGTTGGGGTACATCAATGTCCATCACCAAGAGCGGCTCGGTAACACCACTACTGACCGAGCTGGCCGAGCACTCAAGGACATTGCTGCTAGACTGGGTCTGCGCCAGGTGGTGAGGGAACCAACAAGAGGGAAAAGCATTCTGGACCTGATCCTCACCAACCTGCCAGCTGCAGATACACCTCCCCCATGGCCGTGTGGGTATCCGCTCTATAGAGCAGCAGATAACCCATCGCATTTCTCCCTCTCTCCACTCTCAGTTTGTGAGAGAGATGGTCAGTGCTGATCAATACCTTGCATTGGTTTGTAAAGTGAGTAAGGGAGTAGCCTTCCTGGTGATTCAGAGACAGAGGATTAAGTCCAGTATGAGGGTTGTGGAATGTGGATGGAGCTGATTCAACCTACACCTTGTGTACTACCCAAACCTACAATAACAACACCTCCTCCCTCTATAATCCCCACTCTCTGTCACTGCCATTCAGTTCCTGAGATTCACACTCACTGCTTCAATCTACTGAATTGAGAGCACAGACTGGGAGATCACACTGATTCTTCACCTGGTTATTCAGGGTAAGTGTCTCTCTCTGCTTCACTGTGCGAGTTCTCAGTTAATTCCTCAGGGTCAGCACCGTTCACTGTGCAACTGCACAGCATCACGTTTTAATCAGACAGTCGCAGAACGGTTACAGCACAGACAGAGGCCATTTTGCCTTTCGAGTCGGTGCTAGGTCATTTCAAATTGAACCAGTGTCTCCTCCACTAGCCCTATGGGAGCTGTCTTTACAAATTAATCTTCCTGTTACCTTCTGAAATCCTCTTTTTATTCTGCCGACCCATCACTCTCGGGCTGTGCAATTCAGATCCTAACCAAAAACCATTGAAGCCAATCTGTGTGAGACCCATACCCCAGTGAGAGTCAGTGTGTGAGGGACACGTACCCCAGTGAGAGTCAGTGTGTGTGGGACCCGTACCCCTGTGAGAGTCAGCGTGTGTGGGACCCGTACCCCAGTGAGAGTCAGTGTGTTTGGGACACGTACCCCAGTGAGAGTCAGTGTGTGAGGGACACGTACCCCAGTGAGAGTCAGTGTGAGTGGGACCCGTACCCCAGTGAGAGTCAGTGTGTGTGGGACCCGTACCCCAGTGAGAGTCAGTGTGTGTGGGTCCCATACCCCAGTGAGAGTCAGTGTGTGTGGGACCCATACCCCAGTGAGAGTCAGTGTGTGTGTGACCCATACCCCAGTGAGAGTCAGTGTGTGTGGGACCCGTGCCCCAGTGAGAGTCAGTGTGTGTGGGACCCGTACCCCAGTGAGAGTCAGTGAGTGTGGGACCCGTACCCCAGTGAGAGTCAGTGTGCGTGGGACCCGTACCCCAGTGAGAGTCAGTGTGTGTGTGGGACCCGTACCCCAGCGAGAGTCAATGGTTTTGGGACATGTATCCCAGTGAGAGTCAGTATGTGTGGGACCCGTACCCCAGTGAGAGTCAGTGTGTGTGGGTCCCCTTCCCCAGTGAGAGTCAGTGTGTGTGTAGGACCCATACCCCAGTGAGAGTCAGTGTGTGTGTGACCCATACCCCAGTGAGAGTCAGTGTGTGTGTGACCCATACCCCAGTGAGAGTCAGTGTGTGTGGGACCCGTACCCCAGTGAGAGTCAGTGTGTGTGGGACCCGTACCCCAATGAGAGTCAATGTGTGTGGCACACTAACCCCAATGAGAGTCAGTGTGTGTGGGTCCCCTTCCCCAGTGAGAGTCAGTGTGTGTGGGAACCATACCCCAGTGAGAGTCAGTGTGTGAAAACACTCTCCTCTATACCTCCTGCTGATAACCACGTATCGCCCTCTCTCAGCTGATGAATCAGCCCCTCCTTGTCGAACCTCACTTGGTGGGATCGCTGAGAGTTGCAAGGCCACGGGATGGTCTCAGGTTGGGGGTACATCAATGTCCATCACCAAGAGCGGCTCGGTAACACCACTACTGACCGAGCTGGCCGAGCACTCAAGGACATCGATGCTAGACTGGGTCTGTGCCAGGTGGTGAGGGAACCAACAAGAGGGAAAAGCATTCTGGACCTGATCCTCACCAACCTGCCAGCTGCAGATACACCTCCCCCATGGCCGTGTGGGTATCCGCTCTATAGAGCAGCAGATAACCCATCACATTTCTCCCTCTCTCCACTCTCAGTTTGTGATAGAGATGGTCAGTGCTGATCAATACCTTGCATTGGTTTGTAAAGTGAGTAAGGGAGTAGCCTTCCTGGTGATTCAGAGACAGAGGATTACGTCCAGTATGAGGGTTGTGGAATGTGGATGGAGCTGATTCAAGCTACACCTTGTGTACTACCCAAACCTACAATAACAACACCTCCTCCCTCTATAATCCCCACTCTCTGTCGCTGCCGTTCAGTTCCTGAGATTCACACTCACTGCTTCAATCTACTGAATTGAGAGCACAGACTGGGAGATCACACTGATTCTTCACCTGGTTATTCAGGGTAAGTGTCTCTCTCTGCTTCACTGTGCGAGTTCTCAGTTCATCCCTCAGGGTCAGCACTGTTCACTGTGCAACTGCACAGCATCACGTTTTAATCAGACAGTCGCAGAACGGTTAGAGCACAGACAGAGGCCATTCTGCCCTTCAAGTCGGTGCTAGGTCATTTCAAATTGTACCAGTGTCTCCTCCCCTAGCCCTATGGGAGCTGTCTTTTCAAATTAATCATCCTGTTACCTTTTGAACTCCTCTTTTGAATCTGACCATCCATCACTCCGGGCTGTGCAATTCAGATCCTAACCAGACCCCATTGAAGGCAATCTGTGTGACACCCATATCACAGTGAGAGTCAGTGTGTGAGGGACCTGTACCCCAGTGAGAGTCAGTGTGTGAGGGACCTGTACCCCAGTGGGAGTCAGTGTGTGTGGGACCCGTAGCCCAGTGAGAGTCTGTGTGTGTGGGACCCATAACCCAGTGAGAGTCAATGTATGTGTGACGCGTTCCCCAGTGAGCGTTAGTGTGTGTGGGACCCGTACCCCAGTGAGTGTGTGTGTGAGACGTGTACCCCGGTGAGAGTCAGTGTGTGTGGGTCCCGTACCCCAGTGATATTCAGTGTGTGTGGGACGTTTACCCCAGTGAGAGTCAATGTGTGTGGGACCCGTACCCCATTGGGAGGCAGAGTGTGTTTTACTTGAACCCCAGTGAGAGTCACTCTGTGTAAACCATCTCCTCTATACTTCCTGCTGATAACCACGTATCGCCCTCTCTCAGCTGATGAATCAGCCCCTCCATGTTGAACATCACTTGGTGGGATCGCTGAGAGTTGCAAGGCCACGGGATGGTCTCAGGTTGGGGTACATCAATGTCCGTCACCAAGAGCGGCTCGGTAACACCACTACTGACCGAGCTGGCCAAGCCCTCAAGGACATCGCTGCTAGACTGGGTCTGCGCCAGGTGGTGAGGGAACCAACAAGAGGGAAAAGCATTCTGGACCTGATCCTCACCAACCTGCCAGCTGCAGATACACCTCCCCCATGGCCGTGTGGGTATCCGCTCTATAGAGCAGCAGATAACCCATCACATTTCTCCCTCTCTCCACCCTCTGTTTGTGAGAGAGATGGTCAGTGCTGATCAATACCTTGCATTGGTTTGTAAAGTGATTAAGGGAGTAGCCTTCCTGGTGATTCAGAGACAGAGGATTACCTCCAGTATGAGGATTGTGGTGTGTGGAAGGAGCTGATTCAAGCTACACATTGTGTACTACCCAAACCTACAATAACAACACCTCCTCCCTCTATAATCCCCACTCTCTGTCACTGCCATTCAGTTGCTGAGATTCACACTCACTGCTTCAATCTACTGAATTGAGAGCACAGACTGGGAGATCACACTGATTCTTCACCTGGTTATTCAGGGTAAGTGTCTCTCTCTGCTTCACTGTGCGAGTTCTCAGTTAATCCCTCAGGGTCAGCACCGTTCACTGTGCCACTGCACAGCATCACGTTTTAATCAGACAGTCACAGAACAGTTACAGCACAGACAGAGTCCATTCTGCCCATCCAAACAGTGCAAAGTCATTTCAAACTGAATTGGTCTCTCCTCCCCAACCCTATGGGTGCTGTCTCCACAAATTAATCATCCAGTTTCCTTTTAAAATGAATCAGCCTCCCCCACACTCTCAGGAAGTGCATTTCAGATCTTAACCAGACACCACTGAGAGCCAATCTGTGTGAGACACGCACTCCAGTGAGAGTCTGTCCATGTGCTACTCGTCTCTATTTTTGTGTGCTAGCATGAGAGTGTGTGTGTGTATGTTTGTGTGTTTGTTTGTGCTTGCATATGTGTATATGCGTGTTTGTGTGTCCGTGTGTGAGTGTATTTGTGTGTGTGTGTGTGTGTTTGTGTCTGTGTGTGTGTGAGTGTGTGCGTTTTTGTGTGTGGTCATGTGTGTGTGTGCATGTGCATGTGCATGTGTGTGTGTTTGAGTGTGTGTTAATATGTGTGCATGTATGTGTGAGTGTGTGTGTCGGTCAGTGTGCATGTGTGTGTCTGTGGACATATATGTGTGTTTGAGTGTGTGTGTGTGTATATATGTTTGTGTGTGTGTGTTTTTGTGTGTGGTCATGTGTGTGTGTGCATGTGCGTGTGCATGTGTGTGTGTTTGTGTGTGTGTAAATATGTGTGCATGTATGTGAGTGTGTGTGTCTGTCAGTGTGCATGTGTGTGTCTGTGGACATATATGTGTGTGTGAGAGTGTTTTTGTCTTTTTGTATTTCTGTGTTTGTGTGTGCATGTGTATGTGTATTTGTGTGTGTTTGTGTGTGAATGTGAGTGTGTGTCTGTGTGTGTGTGTTTGTGTGCATGTATGTGTGTGTGTGTGATTGTGTGTGTGTCTACATTTGTGTGTATGTGATTGTATCTGTGTGTATGTCTTCGTTCATGTATGTGTATGTGTGTGAGTGTGTGTGTGTGTTTGAGTGTGTGTGAGTGTGTGTGTGTGAGTGTGTGTGTTTTCGAGTATGTGTGTTTGTATATGTGTGTATGTCTTTGTGCACGTATGTGTGTGTGTGTGTGTGTGAGTGAGTGTGTGTGAGTGTATATGTGCATTGTCTTTGTGCATGTATGTGTGTGTATGTGATTGCGTGTGTGTGTCTACATATGTGAGTGCGTGTGTGTCTGAGTATGTGTGTGTGAGTGTATATGTGTGTGTGTGTATGTGTGTGTATGTCTTTGTGCATGCATGTGTGTGTGTCTGTGATTTTATGTGTGTGTGCATGAGTGTGAGCGTGTGTGCGCATGTGTGCATGTCTGTGTGTATGTGTGCATGTATGTGTATGTATGTGTGTGTGTGTGCGTATCTGTGTGTATGTGCGTAATGTGCGTATGTGTGTGTATGTGCGTGTGTGCATGTGTGTGTGTATGTGCGTGTGTGCATGTGTGCGTGTGTGAGTGTGTGTGTATGTGTGTATGTGTGTGTAAGTGCGTATGTGCATGTGTGTGTGTATGTGCGTGTGTGCATGTGTGCGTGTGTGAGTGTGTGTGTGAATGGGTGTGGCTCCCTGGACCCTCTTTCTAGACAACAGCATGGATTATTTTCAACCTTGTTTTTTCGCTTCCTAATCCGCTACCACACTTTTATAACACAGGCTTCAGTTTCAAACGTCGTAAAATCTCATTAAAATGCAGACATCTTTGAAAGTGAAACTAAAACTCAGCTTCTCCTTTTCCGAACAGACAAGTGCAGAAATACAAATCAATGGCTCTTCAGCATATTGATATAGGGAGCGACAAGGTATTGGAGGTGTTGGCAGGCTGAAAAGTGGACATATCTCCAGGTCCGGATGATTTGTGTCCCAGACTGCTGAGGGAGGCAAGGGAGGAGATCGCAGGGTCTCTGACTTGAATTTTTAAATCCTCTCTGGCAACAGGAGAGCTGCCAGAGGACTGGAGAACTGCTAATGTGGTTCCGCTATTTAAGAAGAGTTGTACAGATAAGCCAGGGATCTACAGGCCAGTGAGACTCACGTCTGTGGTAGGGAAACTATTGGAGAAAGTTCTGAAGGAGAGTATCTATCTCCACGTGGAGAGGCAAGGTTTGATCAGGGATAGTCAGCATGGCTTTGTCAGAGGGAGGTCATGCCTAACAAATTTGATTGAATTTTTTGAGGAGGTGACCAGGTGTGTAGATGAGGGTAGTGCAGTGGATGTAGTTTATATGGATTTCAGCAAAGCCTTTAACAAGGTCCCACATGGGAGACTTATAAAAAAGGCAAATGCACATGGGATACAGGGTAATTTGATAAGGTGGATTCAAAATTGGCTTAGTTGTAGGAGGCAGAGGGTGATGACAGAAGGATGCTTCGTGACTGGAAGCCAGTGTCCAGTGGTGTACCACAGGGATCTGTGCTGGGTCCCCTATTATTTGTCATTTATATAAACAACATAGATGACTATGTGGGGGGTAGGATTAGTAAGTTTGCGGACGACACAAAGATTGGCCGGGTGGTTAACAGTGAGGTTGAGTTTCTTGGGCTACAGGAAGATATAGACGGGATGGTCAAATGGGCAGATAAGTGACAGATAGAATTTAACCCTGAAAAGTGTGAGGTGATACACTTTGGAAGGAGTAATTTGACAAGGAAGTATTCAATGAACGGCATGACACTAGGACGTTCTGAGGAACGAAGGGACCTTGGCGTGTGTGCCCATAGATCTCTGAAGGCAGAGGGGCATGTTAGTGAGGTGGTGAAAAAGGCATATGAGACACTTGCCTTTATCAATCGAGGCATAGATTGATAGGGAGGAGGGAGTAGGGAGGAGGTGATGTTGGAGTTGTATAGAACCTTGGTGAGGCCACAGCTGGAGTACTGTGTGCAGTTCTGGTCACCACATTATAGGAAGGATGTGATTCACTGGAGGGGGTGCAGAGGAGATTCACCAGGATGTTGCCTGGGATGAAACATTTAAATTATGAAGAGAGGTTGGATAGATTTGAGTTGTTTTCCTTGGAGCAGAGAAGACTGAGGGGCGACCTGATCGAGGTGTACAAGATTATGAGGGGACATGGACAGGGTGGCTAGGGAGCAGCTGTTCCCCTTAGCTGAAGGGTCAGACACGAGGGGACATAAGTTCAAGGTGAGGGGCAGGAGGTTTAGGGGGGATGTGAGGAAAAACCTTTTTACCCAGAGGGTGGTGAGGGTCTGGAATGCGCTGCCTGGGAGGGTGGTGGAGGCGGGTTAGCCTCACATCCTTTAAAAAGCACCTGGATGAGCACTTGGCACCTCATAACATTCAAGGCAATGGGGTCCAAGTGCTGGTCAATGGGGTTAGGGAGGTAGGTCAGGTGTTTCTCACGTGTCGGCGCAGACCCGATGGGCCGAAGGGCCTCTTCTGCACTGTGTGACTCTGTGAAAGTTAAACGTGAAAGATTCACCTGATTCTTAACGCACCCAAAAGCATATAGAATGTATTTAAACTGTCTCTATTTGCTAACAGTGTGTAGAATCAATGAACAGTTTGCTGGGATACTCAAGGGTTTTCCATTGTAATTTTCAGGCTCGAACATCCGCATCAAGATGAAGGGTTTGTGGCACGGGATTGTGATCTCTCTCTTAACCAGAGGGATTCTGAATTTCCAACCCAACCAAAGCAGAGGCAGCATCACTCACAGGGACATCACCAGGAAGGGCGCTCTGCGGGTCACCTACAGAATGTTCCAGCAAATCCCCAACTTCGAGGGGATGACCCTCCCACCCGACTCCATTGCGGTGAGACTAAGCAGCACCACCCGCTCCGACCTCAGTCTGACTGGAGTTACCCGGACATTTCAGTCTTCATAGCTCAAGCCCAACTGAGAGACTGAGGAACGAGGAACTGGATGAGACACCTCCCTCCCTCGTTCCACAACAGCTCCCAGATCCCCACTGAGTCCAGAGGCCGTGCCAATTATACCCACCGGTGTCAATGCAAAATGCAAAGAGGACGTGGTGGAGTTTGATGGGGACAGTGTAGAGGGAGCTTTACTCTGTATCTAACCCCGTGCTGTACCTGTCCTGGGAGTGTTTGATGGGGACAGTGTAGAGGGAGCTTTACTGTGTATCTAACCCCATGCTGTACCTGTCCTGGGAGTGTTTGATGGGGACAGTGTAGAGGGAGCTTTACTCTGTATCTAACCCCGTGCTGTACCTGTCCTGGGAGTGTTTGATGGGGACAGTGTAGAGGGAGCTTTACTCTGTATCTAACCCCGTGCTGTACTTGTCCTGGGAGTGTTTGATGGGGACAGTGTAGAGGGAGCTTTACTCTGTATCTAACCCCGTGCTGTACCTGTCCTGGGAGTGTTTGATGGGGACAGTGTAGAGGGAGCTTTACTCTGTATCTAACCCCGTGCTGTACCTGTCCTGGGAGTGTTTGATGGGGACAGTGTAGAGGGAGCTTTACTCTGTATCTAACCCCGGGCTGTACCTGTCCTGGGAGTGTTTGATGGGGACAGTGTAGAGGGAGCTTTACTCTGTATCTAACCCCGTGCTGTACCTGTCCTGGGAGTGTTTGATGTGGACAGTGTAGAGGGAGCTTTACTCTGTATCTAACCCCGTGCTGTACCTGTCCTGGGAGTGTTTGATGGGGACAGTGTAGAGGGAGCTTTACTCTGTATCTAACCCCGTGCTGTCCCTGTCTTGGGAGTGTTTGATGGGGACAGTGTAGAGGGAGCTTTACTCTGTATCTAACCCCGTGCTGTCCCTGTCCTGGGAGTGTTTGATGGGGACAGTGTAGAGGGAGATTTACTCTGTATCTAACCCCGTGCTGTACCTGTCCTGGGAGTGTTTGATGGGGACGGTGTAGAGGGAGATTTACTCTGTATCTAACCCCGTGCTGTACCTGTCCTGGGAGTGTTTGATGGGGACAGTGTAGAGGGAGATTTACTCTGTATCTAACCCCGTGCTGTACCTGTCCTGGGAGTGTATGAAATGGGCTTTTTTCCGCTGAAAATGTATCTCAATCCCTTTGCCCTTTCAGGATAACGAGCTAACGGCTGAGATTCTCTTCCACTCGTACTATGGAGGGGCTGTCTCAGCCTCCAGGTTCAACCAGGCCCTCAACTGCATGGCCAGCTCCAACGCCTTCGTCGATTTTGCCTATTTTTTCTCCACCCAGAGGCACTTTGATTCTGAAGCGCTGGCAGCAAGCAAGGACAAGATCCTGGAGCTGCTGGCCAGCGTCGTCCAGAACATCCAGCGGGAGAACTTCCGATCGGCCCAGAGGAACATGGGACGTCTCCTCCACACGCTGCAGGTAAGGCCGGAGCTTTCCCGGGGAAGGAGCTCCCCCAACCCCCTCCCCCCCCCCCCCCCAACCCCCCCACCACCCCACTCCTCACCGTGATCTCACCTCCTGCACCCCACCCCACCCTTCATCACCCGACGTTTGTTCTCCAGCCCCGGAAATCGAACCTATTACCCTCCCCCACCCCTCAAGACGCCCACCTTTCCCCACGTGCGTTCAGGTCCTCATCTCCGTTTGGATTACCGGGGCAAGGCCAGCGTTTACTGCCCATCCCCGCCGCCCCGCCCCCCCCCCTAATTGCCCTCGAACTGAGCGTCTTGCTCAGCCACTTCAAGTGGGGTTAAGGGTCAACCACATCGCCGCCTGGGGTCTGCAGTTCACGTCTAGGCCAGATCGGGTAAAGGAGCGGCACACGTCCCTCCCTGAAGGGGCGTCAGTGAACCAGGTGGGGCTTTCCACCCCAATCGATGATAGTTCCACACTCCCCTTCGCCGAGACTCGCTCTCGGTCCCGGGTTTTATCGGTTGGATTTCAAATCCGACCAGCGGCCGCGGGGAGATTCGAACTTTCCGTCTTCAGGTGTGGGTCTGTTGACAGTGACTCCGGGTGGGGTCTAACCAGGGCTCTGTACAGACGAAGCACCACTTCTAACCCCTCGTATGCTCGTTTCCGCCCCCCCCACCAATTGGAAGGGTAGTGTCCCCATTCGACGCCAGGGTTAATCCATCTGGCTGTTTGTGGAATTTTAACGATGTGTGTACCGCAAATAATTCGGGAAGCGAATAAAATGTTACTGCGAGGGCAGTTGAATATAAAAGTAGGGAGGTTACCCTTCAGTTGTACAGGGCACTGGTGAGACCACATCTGGAGTATCGCATACAGGGTCGGTCTCCTTATTTAAGGAAGGATGTGAATGCGTTGGAAGCCGTTCAGGGAAGGTTTACCAGGCTAATTCCTGGAATGGACGGCGTTGTCTTATGAGGGAAGGTTGGTCAGACTGGGCTTGTATCTGGAGTTTAGAAGAGTAAGAGGCAACTCGACTGAAACATGTAAGATCCTGAGGGGGTCTTGACAGGGTGGGTGTGGAGAGGGTGTGGGAGATTCTAGATCCAAGGGTCACTGTTTAAAAATAAGGGGTCGCCCGTTTAAAGCGGAGGTGAGGAGAAATGTTTTCCGCTCAGAGGGTGGTGAGTCTTCGGAACTGTTTCCCTGAAAAGCTGGTGGAAGCAGAGTTCTTGATTAACAAAGTGGTGGGGGAGGGCAGGAATGTGGGGGTCATGATCTTATGGAATGGTGGAACAGGCTCCAGGGGCCGAGTGGTCTAATCCTGCCCCTCGTTCCTATGTTAGTATTTGACCTTGACCCCCCCCCCCCCCCCCACTCTTTGGACTGCTACCATTTCGTGCTTTTCATCCTTCAGAACGGTTCCTGTTTAACCTTGTTTCAGTGAAGGGTGGACAACCTGGACAGTCTGCCTGTGAGGAACTCGGTAAGGCTCTGGGTGTTGCCCCTGACCTCGCTCAGGGGCCCGGGAAGGAGTTAAGCTATGGGTCTCCCTCACCATTACAGGAAGGGATGTGCTTGCTCCTTACCACGATGCTTCCCTGCTGCTCGGACAGGGACAGAGTTCAGCAATTTTTCTGATGCCCATCTTTGTTTCCCAGGATTTTTACAGCCACAGTAACTGGGTCGAATTGGGCTTCACAAAACCAAACAGCAACATCATCGTTCCAGACGGAGATATCGGACCGACGGCAGGTAGGAGCCTCGACTGAATCACATTGACTCTCACTGGGGTCACGTCACACTGGCACAGGAGGAGGCCCATTCAGCCCCCTCGAGCCTGTTACACAGGAACAGGAGGAGGCCCGTTCAGCCCCTTGAGCCTGTTACATAGGAACAGGAGGAGGCCCATTCAGCCCCTTGAGCCTGTTACATAGGAACAGGAGGAGGTCCATTCAGCCCCCTCGAGCCTGTTACACAGGAACAGGAGGAGGCCCATTCATCCCCCTCGAGCCTGTTACACAGGAACAGGAGGAGGCCATTCAGTCCCCTCGAGCCTGTTACACAGGAACAGGAGGAGGCCCGTTCAGTGCCCCCCTCGAGCCTGTTACACAGGAACAGGAGGAGGCCATTCAGCCCCCTCGAGCCTGTTACACAGGAACAGGAGGAGGCCCGTTCAGCCCCCTCGAGCCTGTTACACAGGAACAGGAGGAGGCCATTCAGCCCCCTCGAGCCTGTTACACAGGAACAGGAGGAGGCCCATTCCGCCCCCTCGAGCCTGTTACACAGGAACAGGAGGAGGCCATTCAGCCCCCCTCGAGCCTGTTACACAGGAACAGGAGGAGGCCATTCAGCCCCCCTCGAGCCTGTTACACAGGACCAGGAGGAGGCCATTCAGCCCCTCGAGCCTGTTACACAGGAACAGGAGGCCATTCAGCCCCTCGAGCCTGTTACACAGGAACAGGAGGCCATTCAGCCCCTCGAGCCTGCTACACAGGAACAGGAGGAGGCCATTCAGCCCCTTCTCGAGCCCTGCTACACAGGAACAGGAAGAGACCCATTCAGCCCCCTCTCGAGCCTGTTACACAGGAACAGGAGGAGGCCCATTCAGCCCCTCGAGCCTGTTACACAGGAACAGGAGGAGGCCCATTCAGCCCTCTCGAGCCTGTTACACAGGAACAGGAGGAGGCCCATTCAGCCCCCTCGAGCCTGTTACACAGGAACAGGAGGAGGCCCATTCAGCCCCTTGAGCCTGTTACATAGGAACAGGAGGAGGTCCATTCAGCCCCCTCGAGCCTGTTACACAGGAACAGGAGGAGGCCCATTCATCCCCCTCGAGCCTGTTACACAGGAACAGGAGGAGGCCATTCAGCCCCCTCGAGCCTGTTACACAGGAACAGGAGGAGGCCCGTTCAGTGCCCCCCTCGAGCCTGTTACACAGGAACAGGAGGAGGCCATTCAGCCCCCTCGAGCCTGTTACACAGGAACAGGAGGAGGCCCGTTCAGCCCCCTCGAGCCTGTTACACAGGAACAGGAGGAGGCCCATTCAGCCCCTCGAGCCTGTTACACAGGAACAGGAGGAGGCCCATTCAGCCCCCTCGAGCCTGTTATACAGGAACAGGAAGAGGCCCATTCAGCCCCTTCGAGCCTGTTACACAGGAACAAGAAGAGGCCCGTTCAGTGCCCCCCTCGAGCCTGTTACACAGGAACAGGAGGAGGCCCCATTCAGCCCCCTCGAAGCTGTTACACAGGAACAGGAGGAGGCCCATTCAGCCCCCTCGAGCCTGTTACACAGGATCAGGAGGAGGCCCATTCAGCCCCCTCGAGCCTGTTACACAGGAACAGGAGGAGCCCATTCAGCCCCCTCGAGCCTGTTACACAGGAACAGGAGGAGGCCTATTCAGCCCCCTCGAGCCTGTTACACAGGAACAGGAGGAGCCCATTCAGCCCCTCGAGCCTGTTACACAGGAACAGGAGGAGGCCCATTCAGCCCCCTCGAGCCTGTTATACAGGAACAGGAAGAGGCCCATTCAGCCCCTTCAAGCCTGTTACACAGGAACAAGAAGAGGCCCGTTCAGTGCCCCCCTCGAGCCTGTTACACAGGAACAGGAGGAGGCCCCATTCAGCCCCCTCGAAGCTGTTACACAGGAACAGGAGGAGGCCCATTCAGCCCCCTCGAGCCTGTTACACAGGATCAGGAGGAGGCCCATTCAGCCCCCTCGAGCCTGTTACACAGGAACAGGAGGAGCCCATTCAGCCCCCTCGAGCCTGTTACACAGGAACAGGAGGAGGCCTATTCAGCCCCCTCGAGCCTGTTACACAGGAACAGGAGGAGGCCCATTCAGCCCCCTCGAGCCTGTTACACAGGAACAGGAGGAGGCCCATTCCGCCCCCTCGAGCCTGTTACACAGGAACAGGAGGAAGCCCAGTCAACGCAGTGACTCCAGCTGGGGCCTGAGCGGAGATTTATAAAAGCGAGGGGATATTCGGAATGTTGGTGTCTGATTCAGAACAGTTATCTGCACTTTGAGCTCAGGATTTAACCCTTGTGTGTGCCACAGCAAAGGACGAGAGGACATGCAGTGACTGTGGAACAGATGTTTGTCACAATAACATCCTCGAAAGCATCCAGTCCAGGAAGGTCCTCACCACCAGTTATTTTAACCTCCTGCCCTTTGGAAAGCCCAGTGGTGAGTATGTGAAGGGAGGGGGTGAGGAGGACGTTGGGTAATTGGTGCCTTAAAATTCGTAAATGTACAGAACTTCCATCCGCCGTTTACTGAGGTTCCCGCAAGCGAGCTCAAGGGAGCGCGTTACTCTGATAATGTTTCAATAAGGTCGCTTCCCATTCTCCTGAACTCCCTACGGATACAGGACCCGGCCTGTCCAACCTTTCCTCCTGAAACGAATACCTTCATCCCTGGATTCAGCCCAGTCAACCTTCTCTGAACTGCTTCCAACACATTTATATCCTTTCTTAAATAAGGAGACCAAAACTGTACGCAGATCTCCAGATGTGGTCTCACCAACGCCCTGTACAGTTGTAGCCATACATCCCGACTTTTATATTCCATCCCCCCTCGCAATAAATGAGGATTCCATTTGCCTTCCTGATGACTTGCTGCATCTGGATACTAACTTTTTGTGATTCATATTCCAGGACACCCAGATCCCTCTGTACCTCAGAGTCCTGCAGCCTCTCTCCATTTAGCTCATTTGCTCCTTTTCTACTCTCCCTGTCCAAGTGGACAAGTTGACATTTTCCCACATTATACTCCGTCCGCCAAAATTTTGCCTGCTCACGTAACCTGTATATGTCCCCTTGCAGACTCCTCATGCCCTCTTCACAGCTTACTTTGCTGCCTATCCTTGTTCATCAGCAGATTCAGCAACTCTACATTCGGTCCCTTCATCCAAGTCATTGATATATATTGTAAGTAGCTGAGGCCCCAGCGTTGATCCCTGTGACACTCCACTCGTCACATCTTGCCAACCTGAAAATGACCCATTTATACCTACTCTCTGTTCCCTGTTAGCTAGCCAATCCTCTATCCATGCTAATATGTCACACCCTACACCATGAGCTCTTACTTTCCGTAGTAACATTTGATGTGGCGCCTTGTCAAATGCCTTCGGAAATCTAAGTACAGCACATCCACAGGTTCCTCTTTATCCACGTTACTGTTTAATTCCTTAAAGAACTTCAATAAATTAGCCAAACATGATTTCCCTTTCACAAAACCATGGTGACTCTGCCTGATTACATTGAGATTTTCTAAGTGCCGCGCTCCAACCTGCTTAATGATAGATTCCAGCATTTTCCCCATGGCAGGTGTTAATCTAACTGGTCTGTAGCTTCCTGCTTTCTGTCTCCCTCCTTTCTTGAATAGAGGAGTCACATTCCCTATTTTCCAATCTGGTGGGACCTCTCCAGAATCAAGGGAATTTTGGAAAATTAAAACCAATGCATCCTCGATCTCAGCAGCCACTCCTTTTCAGACCCGAGGATGAAGTCCATCAGCACCCGGGGAATTGTCAGCTTTTAGTTCTAATAATTTTTTCAGTCCTCCTTTCCCTGGGGATCGGAATTGTTTTAAGTTCCTCCCTCCCTCCCAGCTCCTGATTCACAATTATTTCTGGGACGTTACTCGCATCCTCGACAGTGAAGACAGACACAAAACATCTGTTCAGTCCATCCTGCATTTCCTTATTATCCATTATTAATTCCCCAATCTCACTCTCTAGAGGTCCAACACTCACTTTACTCACTCCTCTTTTTAAATACCTGTAGAAACTCTATCACCTTTTATATCTCTAGCTAATTTTCTCTCAAACTATAATTTCTCTCTCCTTATTTACTTAGTCATTCTTTGCTGTTCATAATATTCTGTCTAATCTTCTGACCTGCCACTCATCTTTGCGAATTCTCTGCTTTATGTTTCAGTTGATACTATCTTTAACTTCTTTAGTTAGCTCCGGCTGCTGTGTCCTTCCCCTAGAGTCTCTCTTTCTCACTGTAATGTACCTTGTCTGAGAATTCTGAAATATCTCCTTAAATTTCTGCCACTGCATCTTTACTGACCCATCCCTTCCCCTAATTTCCCAGTTCACTTTAACAAACCCCTGTCTTCACTGCCCTCATCATTACCCTTGTTGAGTTTAAATACTAGCCTTAGAACCACCTCTCTCTCCCTCAAGTCCAATGTGAAATTTAGTCATGTTATGATCACTGCTACCTAGAGTTATTTTACTATGAGGTCGTTAATTAATCCTGTCTCATTGCACCTCACCAGTTCTGGAACAACCTGCCCTCTGGTTGGCTATAATCCATGCTGTTTTAAGAAACTGTCCCGAAAACACTCTATGAACTCATCATCCAGGCTACCTTTGCCAATCTTATTTGTCCAATCTCTATGTAGATTAAAATCACCCATGATTATACCTTTCTCACAATCCCCCATTATTTCTTCCTGTATACCCCATCCTCCAGTGCTGTTACTCTTATGGGGTCCTATAAACCACTCCCACAAGTGACTGCTTACCTTTAATATTTCTTATCTCTACCCAGACTGATTCTACATCTTGACCATTAGAACTTAAGTCATCTCTCTCTAATGTACTGTCATCCATAATTAACAGAGCTACCCCTCCACCTTTTCTTGGTTTCCTGTACTTCCTTGATGCCATGTACCCTTGAATATTCAGGTCCCAGCCTTTACCAGCCTTTACCAGCCTTTACCAGCCTTTACCAGCCTTTATCAGCCTTTACCAGCCTTTACCAGCCTTTATCAGCATTTACTAGCCTTTACCAGCACTTACCAGCCTTTACCAGCCTTTACCAGCCTTTACCAGCCTTTACCAGCCTTTATCAGCCTTTACCAGCCTTTACGAGCCTTTACCAGCCTTTATCAGCCTTTACCAGCCTTTATCAGCCTTTACCAGCCTTTACCAGCCTTTACCAGCCTTTACCAGCCTTTATCAGCCTTTACCAGCCTTTACCAGCCTTTAACAACCTTTACCAGCCTTTACCAGCCTTTACCAGCCTTTACCAGCCTTTACCAGCCTTTATCATCCTGCAGCCTTGTCTCTGCAATGACTATCAGATCATGCATACTTATTTCTGTTTGTGCCCTCTCACAGGTATTCAGATACAGTCTTTAGTTCCGTCTTTTTACTGTTTTTGCAACCTCTAGCCTTGACTACAGGCTCATTCTGAGGTTTGTACAGTCTGTCCCTTCCTGCCACACTCGGAGTAGCATTTTCCCCTACTCCTACCTTGTTCTCTTGCCTAGCGCTCCCTCTTTTTAATTTATCACATCGACACTCACTTGATCCTTCAGCCACCCACCCCGACCCCCACCTCCCCCCACACCCCACCACCAGGTATTTTGAGTAAAGCACTGTCTACCGCCCTTGGTGATACAGCTCACCAGAACATTTACCCTAACAAGACTCAGGTGAAGACTACCCCAAAGCTACAGCTCCCTCTTTCCCCAGAACTAGTGCCAGGGCCCCTTGAATCCAACCCCGGTTCCCCTACACCAATCTCTGAGCCATGCATTTACCCTCCGCAGCTGTGATCACCCACAGACAATTTCCTCCTGCTTCGATTTTGGGTCCAGTTTCTTCCCCGAGCCCCCTGACTGCTCGGACTCCCTCAGCAGAACCGGGTTCTAGTTCTACCGATGCCATTGGTCCAGTATAATGGGTTAATAGTTATGGTAAAGAGTTAGTGATGTGTATCATGACATTGACATCAGCAGTTACGTGCTAGAGACTCTCTACAGCAGGTGGAACAGTCTGCACACAAGAGAGATGTGCCTACCCAGTAGTTCTTCCTGTATCTCCTGTATATCGTGTCAATAATATAGTGCAGCGCTCCCTCAGTACTGACCCTCTGACAGTGCAGCGCTCCCTCAGGACTGACCCTCTGACAGTGCAGCGCTCCCTCAGTACTGATCCTCCAACAGTGCAGCACTCCCTCAGTACTGACCCTCTGACAGTGCGGCACTCCCTCAGTACTGACCTTCCAACAATGCAGCGCTCCCTCAGTACTGACCCTCCAACAGTGCAGCACTCCCTCAGTACTGACCCTCTGACAGTGCGGCACTCCCTCAGCACTGACCCTCTGACAGTGCAGCACTTCCTCAGTACTGACCCTCTGACAATGCAGCACTCCCTCAGCACTGACCCTCTGACAGTGCAGCACTTCCTCAGTACTGACCCTCTGACAGTGCAGCACTCCCTCAGCACTGACCCTCTGACAGTGCAGCACTTACTCAGTACTGACCCTCTGACAGTGCGGCACTCCCTCTGTATTGATCTTCCAACAGTGCAGCACTCCCTCAGTACTGATTATCTGACAGTGTGGCACTCGGTCAGTACTGACCCTCTGACAGTGCGGCACTCCCTCAGTACTCACCCTCCGACATTCCTGCGCTCACTCAGTACTGAGCCTGCGAAAGTGCTGCACTCCCTCAGTACTGATTATCCAACAAAGCGGTGCTCCCTCAGCACTGACCCTCTAACAGGGTGGCGTTCCTCAGTACTGACCCTCCGACAGTGCAGCGCTCCCTCAGTACTGAGCCTCCGACGGTGCGGTACTTCCTCAGTATTGACACTCCAACAGTGCAGCACTCCTCCAGAACTGACCCTCCAACAGTGCAGCACTCCCTCAGTACTGACCCTCTGACATTGCTGCACTCCCTCAGTACTGACTCTCCGACATTGCTGCACTCCCTCAGTACTGACTCTCTGACATTGCAGCACTCCCTCAGTACTGACTCTCCGACAGTGCAGCACTCCCTCAGTACTGACCCTCTGATAGTGCAGCAATCCCTCAGTACTGACCCTCTGACAGTGCGGCACTCCCTCAGTACTGACCTTCCAACAATGCAGCGCTCCCTCAGTACTGACCCTCCAACAGTGCAGCACTCCCTCAGTACTGACCCTCTGACAGTGCGGCACTCCCTCAGCACTGACCCTCTGACAGTGCAGCAATCCCTCAGTACTGACCCTCTGACATTGCTGCACTCCCTCAGTACTGACTCTCCGACAGTGCAGCACTCCCTCAGCACTGAGCCTCTGACAGGGCAGCACTCCCTCAGCACTGACCCTCCGACAGTGCAGCACTCCCTCAGGACTGACCCTCCGACAATGCAGGACACCCTCAGCACTGACCCTCCGACAATGCAGCACTCCCTCAGCACTGACCCTCCGACAGTGCAGCACTCCCTCAGTACTGACCCTCCGACAGTGCAGCACTCCCTCAGTACTAACCCTCCGACAGTGCAGCACTCCCTCAGTACTGACCCTCCGACAGTGCAGCACTCCCTCAGTACTGACCCTCCGACAATGCAGCACTCCCTCAGCACTGACCCTCCGACAGTGTGGGGCTCCCTCAGTTCTCATCGCCTCCCCACAGCTTTGCTTCAACAACAGCTGTCTGTGTTACTGCGGCTGTGATGGTCCGCGGGACATCTTTCAACATGATGGATACTATATAACGGCCTGTCTCTGATGGGAGTTGGACGTGATTCCTATTCCAGGTAAATGCAGCCATGGGGGGAGTTTCGATGCGACTAGGTTCCGCGATGCCACCGGTGGAATTAACAAGGACAAAATTGATTCTCCACATGGATATCTCCACGAAGAAGCAGCACGTGTGGCCACAGAGGCCACCGAGGAGGCATTCGAGCAAATCCGAGACGCTGTCGGAGACAAACTCTTCCTCAGGTGAGGCCCCCAGTGCATTAACGACAGAATAACCAGACTCCTCAAAGCACGGAGGGTATGGACGGTGTAGAGTGAGCTTTACTCTGTATCTAACCCCGTGCTGTACCTGTCCTGGGAGTGTTTGATGGGGACAGTGTAGAGGGAGCTTTACTCTGTATCTAACCCCGTGCTGTACCTGTCCTGGGAGTGTTTGATGGGGACAGTGTAGAGGGAGTTTTACTCTGTATCTAACCCCATGCGGTACCTGTCCTGGGAGTGTTTGATGGGGACAGTGTAGAGGGAGCTTTACTCTGTATCTAACCCCGTGCTGAATCTACCCTGGGATTGTTTGATGGAGACAGTGTAGAGGGAGCTTTACTCTGTATCTAACCCCATGCTGTACCTGTCCTGGGAGTGTTTGATGGGGACAGTGTAGAGGGAGCTTTCGTCTGTATCTAACCCCGTGCTGTACCTGTCCTGGGAGTGTTTGATGGGGACAGTCTAGAGGGAGCTTTACTCTGTATCTAACCTCATGCTGTACCTGTCCTGGGAGTGTTTGATGGGGACAGTGTAGAGGGAGCTTTACTCTGTATCTAACCCCATGCTGTACCTGTCCTGGGAGTGTTTGATGGGGACGGTGTAGAGGGAGATTTACTCTGTATCTAACCCCGTGCTGTACCTGTCCTGGGAGTGTTTGATGGGGACGGTGTAGAGGGAGCTTTACTCTGTATCTAACCCTGTGCTGTACCTGTCCTGGGAGTGTTTGATGGGGACAGTGCAGAGGGAGCTTTACTCTGTATCTAACCCCGTGCTGTACCTGTCCTGGGAGTGTTTGATGGGGACAGTGTAGAGGGAGCTTTACTCTGTATCTAACCCCGTGCTGTACCTGTCCTGGGAGTGTTTGATGGGGACAGTGTAGAGGGAGCTTTACTCTGTATCTAACCCCGTGCTGTATCTACCCTGGGATTGTTTGATGGAGACAGTGTAGAGGGAGCTTTACTCTGTATCTAACCCCGTGCTGTACCTGTTGTGGGAGTGTTTGGTTTTCATTTCCCTATCTCAGGACCTCCCAAATTTCACAGCCAGTGAGGTATGTTGTCTGTCTCACTGTTATAATGAGGAGACAATTTGTGTGCATCACGCCCTCCCAAACTGCACTATGATCATGATGAAGATCATCTGTTTTTGCTGATGTTTGTTGAGTGACATATACCCTCCCCCTGGGGACTATGATATTGCAGCAGTGTGTGTATCATCTACAAGATGCACTGCAGCAACTCACCAAGGCTCCTTCGACAGCACCTTCCAAACCCACGACCACTACCATCTAGAAGGACAAGGGCAGCAGACACATGGGGAACACCACCACCTGGAAGTTCCCCTCCAAGTCACTCACCATCCTGACTTGGAAATATATCACCGTTCCTTCACTGTCGCTGGGTCAAAATCCTGGAACTCCCTCCCTAACAGCGCTGTGGGTGTACTTACTCCACATGGACAAAATCCTGGAACTCCCTCCCTAACAGCACTGTGGGTGTACCTACACCACATGGACAAAATCCTGGAACTCCCTCCCTAACAGCGCTGTGGGTGTACCTACACCACATGGACAAAATCCTGGGACTCCCTCCCTAACAGCGCTGTGGGTGTACCTACACCACATGGACAAAATCCTGGGACTCCCTCCCTAACAGCGCTGTGGGTGTACCTACATCACACGGACAAAATCCTGGAACTCCCTCCCTAACAGCGCTGTGGGTGTACCTACACCACACGGACAAAATCCTGGAACTCCCTCCCTAACAGCGCTGTGGGTGCACCTACACCACACGGGGACAAAATCCTGGAACTCCCTCCCTAACAGCACTGTGGGTGTACCTACACCACATGGACAAAATCCTGGAACTCCCTCCCTAACAGCGCTGTGGGTGTACCTACACCACATGGACAAAATCCTGGAACTCCCTCCCTAACAGCACTGTGGGTATACCTACACCACATGGACAAAATCCTGGAACTCCCTCCCTAACAGCGCTGTGGGTGTACCTACACCACATGGACAAAATCCTGGTACTCCCTCCCTAACAGCACTGTGGGTGTACCTACACCACACGGACAAAATCCTGGAACTCCCTCCCTAACAGCGCTGTGGGTGTACCTACACCACACGGACAAAATCCTGGAACTCCCTCCCTAACAGCGCTGTGGGTGTACCTACACCACATGGACAAAATCCTGGAACTCCCTCCCTTACAGCGCTGTGGGTGTACCTACACCACACGGGACAAAATCCTGGAACTCCCGCCCTAACAGCGCCGTGGGTGTACCTACACCACACGGACAAAATCCTGGAACTCCCTCCCTAACAGTGCTGTGGGTGTACCTACACCACACGGACAAAATCCTGGAACTCCCTCCCTAACAGCGCTGTGGGTGTACCTACACCACACGGACAAAATCCTGGAACTCCCTCCCTAACAGCACTGTGGGTGTACCTACACCACAGGGGACAAAATCCTGGAACTCCCTCCCTAACAGCGCCGTGGGTGTACCTACACCACATGGACAAAATCCTGGAACTCCCTCCCTAACAGCGCTGTAGGTGTACCTACACCACACGGGACAAAATCCTGGAACTCCCTCCCTAACAGCACTGTGGGTGTACCTACACCACACGGGACTGCAGCGGCTCAAGAAGGCAGCTCACCCACCACCTTCTCCAACTAGGGAAGGGCAATAAATGCTTGTGTAGCCAGTGATACCCATATCCCATGAATTAATAAACAAATATCCCCTTGTAGTTATAGAGTAAAGCTCCCTGCGCTCTTGGACTAATACCCAGCTTGATGGGGGCCCTTGTCCTCATCTTAAAATGCTGCCTGGTGATTCTACTTGAGGGTGGTATAGCGGAGTAATGTGAGACACCAGGGTTAATACCTGGGAGACTGTGGGAGTGCTGTGTTGTGAGAGGGTTGAGACTTACCTCGAGCTGATGACTCACATGATCGCTAACCCCTGGTGATGTGAATCCCGCAGGTTTTTGAATATTGACAGCCCTTCCACCCTTACCTTTGTGATTGACACCACCGAGAGTATGAGTGATGACATCAGCGCTGTCATGGCAAGAACTGTTTCCATCATCGATAGCACTCTTGGAACCCCACAGCAACCTTCCTTCTACGTCTTGGTCCCTTTCAATGATCCAGGTCAGAATCCATCACGGAGAAATGGAGAGTGACATGGCGCTGTATGGAGTAACGTAGATTAAAAGAGGGTAACGGCGAGTTACACTGTGAAACTCGGAGTAAAACAGGGTAACAGAATAAAGCAGCATCGTGCAGAGTTATTCAAAGATACAGAGTATCACAGATTAAACAGGGTAACAGAGAGCAATGCACAGTAACGCAGAGTAACATCGAGTACCACAGACTGAAACGGTGTAACGCTGAGTAATAGAGCAGCACACAGTAATGCAGAGAAACGCCAAGTGACACAGACTGAAACAGTGTAATGTAGAGTAATAGAGCAGCACACAGTAATGCAGAGTAACATCGAGTACCACAGACTGAAATGGTGTAACGCTGAGTAATAGAGCAGCACACAGTAATGCAGAGTAACGCCAAGTAACACAGACTGAAACAGTGTAATGTAGAGTACTAGAGCAACGCACAGTAATGCAGAGTAACATCGAGTAGCACAGACTGAAACAGTGTAACGCTGAGTAATAGAGCAGCACACAGCAATGCAGAGTAACGCCAAGTGACACAGACTGAAACAGTGTAATGTAGAGTAATAGAGCAACGCACAGTAACGCAGAGTAACATTGAGTAACACAGATTAATCAGGTAACACAAGAGTAACAGGAGCAACAAACAGTAACGCAGAGCAACACAGATTAAAACAAGATAATGCAGAGTAACAGACAGTAACGCTCAGTAACACAGAGTGACACTGAGTAATGCAGGCTGAAACATAGAGTTACACAGTAAAACACAGATTATAGCAGAGTAATGCAGCTAACAGAGCATCAGCCTTACTCAGCTAACACAGAGAGTTACTCTGTAACTGAGAGTAACGCACAGTAATACAGAGTGACAAAGAGCAACACAAGACAACAAGGAGCAACACAGAGTAACTCAGTATGAAACAGGGTAAAACAGAGGGACAAGGAGTAAAAGAGATTGTTGTAGAGTGAAACATAACCCTGCCTATCTCTGTAACCTCCTCCAGCCCCTACACCCCTCCCTATCTCTGTAACCTCCTCCAACCCCTACACCCCTCCCTATCTCTGTAAACTCCTCCAGCCCCTAAAAACCTCCCTATCTCTGTAACCTCCTCCAGCCCCTACAACCCTCCCTATCTCTGTAATCTCCTCCAGCCCCTACACCCCTCCCTATCTCTGTAACCTCCTCCAGCCCCTAAAAACCTCCCTATCTCTATAACCTCCTCCAGCCCCTAAAAATCTCCCTATCTCTGTAACCTCCTCCAGCCCCTACACCCCTCCCTATCTCTGTAACCTCCTCCAGCCCCTAAAAACCTCCCTATCTCTGTAACCTCCTCCAGCCCCTACACCCCTCCCTATCTCTGTAACCTCCTCCAGCCCCTACAATCCTCCCTATTTCTGTAACCTCCTCCAGCCCCTAAAAACCTCCCTATCTCTGTAACCTCCTCCAGCCCCTACAACCCTCCCTATCTCTGTAACCTCCTCCAGCCTCTACAACCCTCCCTATCTCTGTAAACTCCTCCAGCCCCTACAGCCCTCCCTATCTCTGTAACCTCCTCCAGCCCCTACACCCCTCCCTATCTCTGTAACCTCCTCCAGCCCCTACAATCCTCCCTATCTCTGTAACCTCCTCCAGCCCCTACACCCCTCCCTATCTCTGTAACCTCCTCCAGCCCCTACACCCCTCCCTATCTCTGTAACCACCTCCAGCCCCTACAACCCTCCCTTTCTCTGTAACCTCCTCCAGCCCCTACAACCCTCCCTAACCCTGTAACCTCCTCCAGCCCCTACACCCCTCCCTATCTCTGTAACCTCCTCCAGCCCCTACACCCCTCCCTATCTCTGTAACCTCCTCCGGCCCCTACACCCCTCCCTATCTCTGTAACCTCCTCCAGCCCCTACAATCCTCCCTATCTCTGTAACCTCCTCCAGCCCCTAAAAACCTCCCTATCTCTGTAACCTCCTCCAGCCCCTACAACCCTCCCTATCTCTGTAACCTCCTCCAGCCTCTACAACCCTCCCTATCTCTGTAACCTCCTCCAGCCCCTAAAAACCTCCCTATCTCTATAACCTCCTCCAGCCCCTAAAAACCTCCCTATCTCTGTAACCTCCTCCAGCCCCTACACCCCTCCCTATCTCTGTAACCTCCTCCAGCCCCTAAAAACCTCCCTATCTCTGTAACCTCCTCCAGCCCCTACACCCCTCCCTATCTCTGTAACCTCCTCCAGCCCCTACAATCCTCCCTATCTCTGTAACCTCCTCCAGCCCCTAAAAACCTCCCTATCTCTGTAACCTCCTCCAGCCCCTACAACCCTCCCTATCTCTGTAACCTCCTCCAGCCTCTACAACCCTCCCTATCTCTGTAACCTCCTCCAGCCCCTACAGCCCTCCCTATCTCTGTAACCTCCTCCAGCCCCTACACCCCTCCCTATCTCTGTAACCTCCTCCAGCCCCTACAATCCTCCCTATCTCTGTAACCTCCTCCAGCCCCTACACCCCTCCCTATCTCTGTAACCTCCTCCAGCCCCTACACCCCTCCCTATCTCTGTAACCACCTCCAGCCCCTACAACCCTCCCTATCTCTGTAACCTCCTCCAGCCCCTACACCCCTCCCTATCTCTGTAACCTCCTCCAGACCCTACAACCCTCCCTAACCCTATAACCTCCTCCAGCCCCTACACCCCTCCCTATCTCTGTAACCTCCTCCAGCCCCTACACCCCTCCCTATCTCTGTAACCTCCTCCGGCCCCTACACCCCTCCCTATCTCTGTAACCCCCTCCAGACCCCACAACCCTCCGAGATCTCTACGCTCCTCCAATTCCGGCCTCTTGACCATCCCCAATTCCCATCGCTCCACCATTGGCGGCCGTGCCTTCAGCTGCCTGGGGGGGGGGGCCCTGAGCTCTGGAATTCCCTCCCTAAATCTCTGCATCTCCGTCCCTCTCTCTCTCTCTCTCTCTCTCTGTTTCTCTCTCTCTCTTTCTCTATTTCTCTATCTCTCTCATTCGCTCTCCCTCCCTCTCTTTCTCTCTACTACTTTAAGATATTCCTTTAAATGTATCTCTGTCTGAGCCTTTGATTCTTCTCCCTTATATCTCTAGGTGCTCAAGGATTGAGTTCTGTCTGATTAGCACTTGTGCAAACCACCTTGTGACTTTTTACCTAGTTAAAGGTATTATTTATTTGATGGGATATTTGACTGTGAAACCATCGCAGGCCCGAACACCTTGATTCAGGCTCAGCGTTTCCTGAGTGATTACTGAGTCAGGGAAACTCCAGAGAGCCTACGGTGTTCTCTGTGTAAGACTCAGTCCTACATCAGAGTTTGGTGGAGGTGAGAGCTGGTGTGGGACTGAGTTTAGGATATTGTTAGAGTGGCCCCAGTGAGGGGGTGGACACCGAATGTCACATATTCTGACTTTATGTTTACAGACTTTGGCCCAGTGAAAAAGACCACAAACCCGGTCCTCTTCAAAGAGTACATCTCATCATTGAGGGCCTCAGGAGGGGGGGATCTCCCAGAAATGTGTCTCAGTGGATTACAGGTCTGCACTAGCGGAATTACTGTGGTATCTGGAGAGGTCCCGCGATACCTCTCTCACTGTATCTGGGAAGGTCTCTTTATTCCCTCTCTCTCTCAATCTCCTGTATCTGAGGAGGTCTCTCTATCCCTCTCTCTCTCACACTCCTGTATCTGGGGAGGTCTCTCTATCCCTCTCTCTCTCACACTCCTGTATCTGGGGAGGTCTCTCTAACCCCCTCTCTCACACACTCCTGTATCTCGGAAGGTCTCTCTAACCCCCTCTCTCTCTCACACTCCTGTATCTGGGGAGGTCTCTCTAACCCCCTCTCTCTCACACTCCTGTATCTGGGGAGGTCTCTCTAACCCTCTCTCCCTCTCTCACACTCCTGTATCTGGGGAGGTCTCTCTAACCCTCTCTCCCTCTCTCACACTCCTGTATCTGGGGAGGTCTCTCTATCCCCCTCTCTCTCACACACTCCTGTATCTGGGGAGGTCTCTCTAATCCCCTCTCTCTCACACTCCTGTATCTGGGGAGGTCTCTCTAACCCCCTCTCTCTCTCACACACTCCTGTATCTGGGGAGGTCTCTCTAACCCCCTCTCTCTCTCTCACACTCCTGTACCTGGGGAGGTCTCTCTAACCCTCTCTCTCTCTCACACTCCTGTATCTGGGGAGGTCTCTCTATCCCTCTCTCTCTCACACACTCCTGTATCTGGGGAGGTCTCTCTAACCCTCTCTCTCTCACACTCCTGTATCTGGGGAGGTCTCTCTAACCCTCTCTCTCTCTCACACTCCTGTATCTGGGGAAGTCTCTCTAACCCTCTCTCTCTCTCACACTCCTGTATCTGGGGAGGTCTCTCTAACCCTCTCTCTCTCACACTCCTGTATCTGGAGAGGTCTCTCTAACCCCCTCTCTCACACACTCCTGTACCTGGAGAGGTCTCTTTATTCCCTCTCTCTCTCACACTCCTGTATCTGGGGAGGTCTCTCTAACCCTCTCTCTCTCACACTCCTGTATCTGGAGAGGTCTCTCTAACCCCCTCTCTCACACACTCCTGTACCTGGAGAGGTCTCTTTATTCCCTCTCTCTCTCACACTCCTGTATCTGGGGAGGTCTCTCTAACCCTCTCTCCCTCTCACACTCCTGTATCTGGGGAGGTCTCTCTAACCCTCTCTCTCTCACACTCCTGTATCTGGGGAGGTCTCTCTAACCCTCCCTCTCTCACACTCCTGTATCTGGGGAGGTCTCTCTAACCCTCACTCTCTCACACTCCTGTATCTGGGGAGGTCTCTCTAACCCTCTCTCTCTCACACTCCTGTATCTGGAGAGGTCTCTCTAACCCCCTCTCTCACACACTCCTGTACCTGGAGAGGTCTCTTTATTCCCTCTCTCTCTCACACTCCGGTATCTGGGGAGGTCTCTCTAACCCTCTCTCCCTCTCACACTCCTGTATCTGGGGAGGTCTCTCTAACCCTCTCTCTCTCACACTCCTGTATCTGGGGAGGTCTCTCTATCCCTCTCTCTCTCACACTCCTGTATCTGGGGAGGTCTCTCTAACCCTCACTCTCTCACACTCCTGTATCTGGGGAGGTCTCTCTAACCCTCTCTCTCTCTCTCACACTCCTGTATCTGGGGAGGTCTCTCTATCCCTCTCTCTTTCTCACACCCCTGTACATGGGGAGGTCTCTCTAACGTTGAGTAACACGGAATTGTGACTCTCGGGACAATAGCCTTGGTGACCCCTGAGTAACGGGAACTCTTTCCATCCATGTTATCCAGCTGGCTCTCACTAACTCAGCCGCAAATAGCCAAATCTATGTCTTCACCGATGCACCAGCCAAAGATATTTACCTGAAGAACACAATCCTAGCCCTGATTCAGGAAACCCGATCTCAGGTAAGAATTCCGAGCGGCATCTAAGGTTACACCCGACACTCAGACAAATCCAGCAAAGGCTAAATAATGTGAAATCAGTTGCGGTCAGAAATATTGATCATATACATCAACTAACTAAAACAGTCAATGGAAATGAAGCCAGGCTAAGTGTCTGTCAAACCCGGACCCCAGTGAGAGTCAGTGTGTGTGTGGGACCCGTACCCCAGTGAGAGTCAGTGTGTGTGTGGGACCCCTACCCCAGTGAGAGTCAGTGTGTGTGGGACCCGTACCCCAGTGAGAGTCAGTGTGTGTGGGACCCGTACCCCAGTGAGAGTCAGTGTGTGTGGGACCCGTACCCCAGTGAGAGTCAGTGTGTGTGGGACCCGTACCCCAGTGAGATTCAGTGTGTGTGGGACCCGTACCCCAGTGAGAGTCAGTGTGTGTGGGACCCGTACCCCAGTGAGAGTCAGTGTGTGTGTGGGACCCCTACCCCAGTGAGAGTCAGTGTGTGTGGGACCCGTACCCCAGTGAGAGTCAGTGTGTGTGGTACCCGTACCCCAGTGAGAGTCAGTGTGTGTGTGGGACCCCTACCCCAGTGAGAGTCAGTGTGTGTGGGACCCGTACCCCAGTGAGAGTCAGTGTGTGTGGGACCCGTACCCCAGTGAGAGTCAGTGTGTGTGGGACCCGTACCCCAGTGAGAGTCAGTGTGTGTGGGACCCGTACCCCAGTGAGACTCAGTGTGTGTGGGACCCGTACCCCAGTGAGAGTCAGTGTGTGTGTAGGACCCGTAACCCAGTGAGAGTCAGTGTGTGTGGGACCCGTACCCCAGTGAGAGTCAGTGTGTGTGGGACCCGTACCCCAGTGACAGTCAGTGTGTGTGGGACCCCTACCCCAGTGAGAGTCAGTGTGTGTGGGACCCGTACCCCAGTGAGAGTCAGTGTGTGTGGGACCCCTAACCCAGTGAGAGTCAGTGTGTGTGGGACCCGTATCCCAGTGAGACTCAGTGTGTGTGGTACATGTACCCCAGTGAGAGTCAGTGTGTGTGGGACCCGTACCCCAGTGAGAGTCAGTGTGTGTGGGACCCGTACCCCAGTGAGAGTCAGTGTGTGTGTGACCCGTACCCCAATGTGGGTCAGTCTGTGTGGGACCCATACCCCAGTGAGAGTCAGTGTGTGTGGGAACCGTACCCCAGTGAGAGTCAGTGTGCGTGGGATCAGTACCCCAGTGAGAGTCAGTGTGTGTGTGGGACCCGTACCCCAGTGAGAGTCAGTGTGTGTGTGACCCGTACCCCAGTGAGAGTCAGTGTGTGTGGGACCCGTACCCCAGTGAGAGTCAGTGTATAGGGGACCCCGACCCCAGTGAGAGTCAGTGTGTGTGGGACCCGTACCCCAGTAAGAGTCAGTGTGTGTGGGACCCGTACACCAGTGAGAGTCAGTGTGTGTGGGACCCGTACCCCAGTGAGAGTCAGTGTGTAGGGGACCCCGACCCCAGTGAGAGTCAGTGTGTGTGCGACCCGTACCCCAGTAAGAGTCAGTGTGTGTGGGACCCGTACCCCAGTGAGAGTCAGTGTGTGTGGGACCCGTACCCAGTGAGAGTCAGTGTGTGTGAGACACATACCCCAGTGAGAGTCAGTGTGTGTGAGACCCATACCCCAGTGAGAGTCAGTGTGTGTGTGACCCGTACCCCAGTGAGAGTCAGTGTGTGTGGGACCCGTACCCCAGTGAGAGTCTGTGTGTGGGACCCGTACCCCAGTGAGAGCCAGTGTGTGTGGGACCCGTACCCCAGTGAGAGTCAGTGTGTGTGGGACCCGTACCCAAGTGAGAGGCAGTGGATGTGGGACCCGTACCCCAGTGAGAGTCAGTGTGTGTGGATTTGTACCCCAGTGAGAGTCAGTGTGTGTGGGACCCGTTCCCCAGTGAGAGTCAGTGTGTGTGTGACCCGTACCCCAGTGAGAGTCAGTGTGTGTGGGACCCGTACCCCAGTGAGAGTCAGTGTGTGTGTGACCCGTACCCCAATGTGGGTCAGTGTGTGTGGGACCCGTACCCCAATGAGAGTCAGTGTGTGTGGGACCCGTACCCCACTGAGAGTCAGTGTGTGTGGGACCCGTACCCCAGTGAGAGTCAGTGTGTGTGTGACCCGTACCCCAGTGAGAGTCAGTGTGTGTGGGACCCGTACCCCAGTGAGAGTCAGTGTGTAGGGGACCCCGACCCCAGTGAGAGTCAGTGTGTGTGGGACCCGTACCCCAGTAAGAGTCAGTGTGTGTGGGACCCGTACCCCAGTGAGAGTCAGTGTGTGTGGGACCCGTACCCCAGTGAGAGTCAGTGTGTAGGGGACCCCGACCCCAGTGAGAGTCAGTGTGTGTGGGACCCGTACCCCAGTAAGAGTCAGTGTGTGTGGGACCCGTACCCCAGTGAGAGTCAGTGTGTGTGGGACCCGTACCCAGTGAGAGTCAGTGTGTGTGAGACACATACCCCAGTGAGAGTCAGTGTGTGTGAGACCCATACCCCAGTGAGAGTCAGTGTGTGTGTGACCCGTACCCCAGTGAGAGTCAGTGTGTGTGGGACCCGTACCCCAGTGAGAGTCTGTGTGTGGGACCCGTACCCCAGTGAGAGCCAGTGTGTGTGGGACCCGTACCCCAGTGAGAGTCAGTGTGTGTGGGACCCATACCCAAGTGAGAGGCAGTGGATGTGGGACCCGTACCCCAGTGAGAGTCAGTGTGTGTGGATTTGTACCCCAGTGAGAGTCAGTGTGTGTGGGACCCGTTCCCCAGTGAGAGTCAGTGTGTGTGTGACCCGTACCCCAGTGAGAGTCAGTGTGTGTGGGACCCGTACCCCAGTGAGAGTCAGTGTGTGTGTGACCCGTACCCCAATGTGGGTCAGTGTGTGTGGGACCCGTACCCCAATGAGAGTCAGTGTGTGTGGGACCCGTACCCCACTGAGAGTCAGTGTGTGTGGGACCCGTACCCCAGTGAGAGTCAGTGTGTGTGTGACCCGTACCCCAGTGAGAGTCAGTGTGTGTGGGACCCGTACCCCAGTGAGAGTCAGTGTGTAGGGGACCCCGACCCCAGTGAGAGTCAGTGTGTGTGGGACCCGTACCCCAGTAAGAGTCAGTGTGTGTGGGACCCGTACCCCAGTGAGAGTCAGTGTGTGTGGGACCCGTACCCCAGTGAGAGTCAGTGTGTAGGGGACCCCGACCCCAGTGAGAGTCAGTGTGTGTGGGACCCGTACCCCAGTAAGAGTCAGTGTGTGTGGGACCCGTACCCCAGTGAGAGTCAGTGTGTGTGGGACCCGTACCCAGTGAGAGTCAGTGTGTGTGAGACACATACCCCAGTGAGAGTCAGTGTGTGTGAGACCCATACCCCAGTGAGAGTCAGTGTGTGTGTGACCCGTACCCCAGTGAGAGTCAGTGTGTGTGGGACCCGTACCCCAGTGAGAGTCTGTGTGTGGGACCCGTACCCCAGTGAGAGCCAGTGTGTGTGGGACCCGTACCCCAGTGAGAGTCAGTGTGTGTGGGACCCGTACCCAAGTGAGAGGCAGTGGATGTGGGACCCGTACCCCAGTGAGAGTCAGTGTGTGTGGATTTGTACCCCAGTGAGAGTCAGTGTGTGTGGGACCCGTTCCCCAGTGAGAGTCAGTGTGTGTGTGACCCGTACCCCAGTGAGAGTCAGTGTGTGTGGGACCCGTACCCCAGTGAGAGTCAGTGTGTGTGTGACCCGTACCCCAATGTGGGTCAGTGTGTGTGGGACCCGTACCCCAGTGAGAGTCAGTGTGTGTGGGACCCGTACCCCAGTGAGAGTCAGTGTGTGTGTGACCCGTACTCCAGTGAGAGTCAGTGTGTGTGTGACCCGTACCCCAGTGAGAGTCAGTGTGTGTGTGGGACCCGTACCCCAGTGAGAGTCAGTGTGTGTGTGACCCGTACCCCAGTGAGAGCCAGTGTGTGTGGGACCCGTACCCCAGTGAGAGTCAATGTGTCAAGGACCCGTACCCCAGTGAGAGTCAGTGTGTGTGTGATCCGTACCCCAGTGAGAGTCAGTGTGTGTGGGACCCGTACCCAAGTGAGAGTCAGTGGATGTGGGACCCGTACCCCAGTGAGAGTCAGTGTGTGTGTGACCCGTACCCCAGTGAGAGTCAGTGTGTGTGGGACCCGTACCCCAGTGAGAGTCTGTGTGTGGGACCCGTACCCCAGTGAGAGTCAGTGTGTGTGTGGGACCCGTACCCCAGTGAGAGTCAGTGTGTGTGTGACCCGTACCCCAGTGAGAGTCAGTGTGTGTGTGGGACCCGTACCCCAGTGAGAGTCAGTGTGTGTGTGACCCGTACCCCAGTGAGAGCCAGTGTGTGTGGGACCCGTACCCCAGTGAGAGTCAATGTGTCAAGGACCCGTACCCCAGTGAGAGTCAGTGTGTGTGTGATCCATACCCCAGTGAGAGTCAGTGTGTGTGGGACCCGTACCCAAGTGAGAGTCAGTGGATGTGGGACCCGTACCCCAGTGAGAGTCAGTGTGTGTGGATTTGTACCCCAGTGAGAGTCAGTGTGTGTGGGACCCGTTCCCCAGTGAGAGTCAGTGTGTGTGTGACCCGTACCCCAGTGAGAGTCAGTGTGTGTGGGACCCGTACCCCAGTGAGAGTCAGTGTGTGTGTGACCCGTACCCCAATGTGGGTCAGTGTGTGTGGGACCCGTACCCCAATGAGAGTCAGTGTGTGTGGGACCCGTACCCCACTGAGAGTCAGTGTGTGTGGGACCCGTACCCCAGTGAGAGTCAGTGTGTGTGTGACCCGTACCCCAGTGAGAGTCAGTGTGTGTGGGACCCGTACCCCAGTGAGAGTCAGTGTGTAGGGGACCCCGACCCCAGTGAGAGTCAGTGTGTGTGGGACCCGTACCCCAGTAAGAGTCAGTGTGTGTGGGACCCGTACCCCAGTGAGAGTCAGTGTGTGTGTGGGACCCGTACCCCAGTGAGAGTCAGTGTGTGTGTGACCCGTACCCCAGTGAGAGCCAGTGTGTGTGGGACCCGTACCCCAGTGAGAGTCAATGTGTCAAGGACCCGTACCCCAGTGAGAGTCAGTGTGTGTGATCCGTACCCCAGTGAGAGTCAGTGTGTGTGGGACCCGTACCCAAGTGAGAGTCAGTGGATGTGGGACCCGTACCCCAGTGAGAGTCAGTGTGTGTGGATTTGTACCCCAGTGAGAGTCAGTGTGTGTGGGACCCGTTCCCCAGTGAGAGTCAGTGTGTGTGTGACCCGTACCCCAGTGAGAGTCAGTGTGTGTGGGACCCGTACCCCAGTGAGAGTCAGTGTGTGTGTGACCCGTACCCCAATGTGGGTCAGTGTGTGTGGGACCCGTACCCCAGTGAGAGTCAGTGTGTGTGGGACCCGTACCCCACTGAGAGTCAGTGTGTGTGGGACCCGTACCCCAGTGAGAGTCAGTGTGTCTGTGACCCGTACCCCAGTGAGAGTCAGTGTGTGTGGGACCCGTACCCCAGTGAGAGTCAGTGTGTATGGGACCCAGACCCCAGTGAGAGTCAGTGTGTGTGGGACCCGTACCCCAGTAAGAGTCAGTGTGTGTGGGACCCATACCCCAGTGTGAGTCAGTGTGTGTGGGACCCGTACCCCAGTGAGAGTCAGTGTGTGTGGGACCCGTACCCCAGTGAGAGTCAGTGTGTGTGTGACCCGTACCCCAATGTGGGTCAGTGTGTGTGGGACCCGTACCCCAGTGAGAGTCAGTGTGTGTGGGACCCGTACCCCACTGAGAGTCAGTGTGTGTGGGACCCGTACCCCAGTGAGAGTCAGTGTGTATGGGACCCAGACCCCAGTGAGAGTCAGTGTGTGTGGGACCCGTACCCCAGTAAGAGTCAGTGTGTGTGGGACCCATACCCCAGTGTGAGTCAGTGTGTGTGGGACCCGTACCCCAGTGAGAGTCAGTGTGAGTGGGACCCGTACCGCAGTGAGAGTCAGTGTGTGTGGGACCCGTACCCAGTGAGAGTCAGTGTGTGTGAGACACATACCCCAGTGAGAGTCAGTGTGTGTGTGACCCGTACCCCAGTGAGAGTCAGTGTGTGTGGGACCCGTACCCCAGTGAGAGTCTGTGTGTGGGATCCGTACCCCTGTGAGAGCCAGTGTGTGTGGGACCCGTACCCCAGTGAGAGTCAATGTGTCAAGGACCCGTACCCCAGTGAGAGTCAGTGTGTGTGGGACCCGTACCCAAGTGAGAGTCATTGGATGTGGGACCCGTACCCCAGTGAGAGTCAGTGTGTGTGGATTTGTACCCCAGTGAGAGTCAGTGTGTGTGGGACCCGTTCCCCAGTGAGAGTCAGTGTGTGTGTGACCCGTACCCCAGTGAGAATCAGTGTGTGTGGGACCCGTACCCCAGTGAGAGTCAGTGTGTGTGTGACCCGTACCCCAATGTGGGTCAGTGTGTGTGGGACCCGTACCCCAGTGAGAGTCAGTGTGTGTGGGACCCGTTCCCCACTGAGAGTCAGTGTGTGTGGGACCCGTACCCCAGTGAGAGTCAGTGTGTGTGTGACCCGTACCCCAGTGAGAGTCAGTGTGTGTGGGACCCGTACCCCAGTGAGAGTCAGTGTGTATGGGACCCAGACCCCAGTGAGAGTCAGTGTGTGTGGGACCCGTACCCCAGTGAGAGTCAGTGTGTGTGGGACCCATACCCCAGTGTGAGTCAGTGTGTGTGGGACCCGTACCCCAGTGAGAGTCAGTGTGTGTGGGACCCGTACCGCAGTGAGAGTCAGTGTGTGTGGGACCCGTACCGCAGTGAGAGTCAGTGTGTGTGGGACCCGTACCCCAGTGAGAGTCAGTGTGTGTGGGACCTGTACCCCAGTAAGAGTCAGTGTGTGTGGGACCCGTACCCCAATGAGAGTCATAGTGTGTGGAACCCGTACCCCAGTAAAAGATGGTCTGTGTGCTCCATGACCCAGTCTCCACTGCCCTTTTGGGTAGACTTTCCCAACTGCTCACCATCCTCTGAGTGAAGAAATTCCTCCTCATCCCAGTAATAATTGGCCTACCCTTTTTTCTGAGACTGTTTCCCCTGGTCCTAGCACCCCCTCCCCTCCCCTCCCCTGCCGCTCTCTCAGTGGGGACATCTTATCTACATCTATCCTCTCGCTCCCTGTAAGAATTGTTTAAGCTTCAGTGAGCTCACTTCTCGTTCCCCTGCCGAATAAAGGCCCCATTTCCTCAATCTCTCCCTCGAAGACAATCCCACCATCCCAGGGCTTAATTGAGTGAACTTTTGCTGCACTCCCTCTTTGGCAAGAATATCCTTCCTTTGATAAGGGGACCATCACTGTACACAGTACTCCAGTTGAGGTCTCACCAAGGCCATGTACAATTGCAGCAAGACGCCTTTACTCGAATCCCCTCATGATGAACGCCAACATGCCATTTGCCTTCCGAATAGTTTGCTGCATCTGCATGTTAGCTTTCAGTGACTCATGGACAAGGACACCCAGATCCCCTTTGGACATCAACCCTTCCCAATCTCACAACTCTGAGAAATACTCTGCATTTCCCTAGTTTTCCCCCCAAAAGCAGATAACTTCCCATTATATTCCACCTGCTATGTTCTTGCCCACTCGCTTAGCCTGTCCGAATCTCTTTGCTTCCTCTTCACTACCCTTGTTCTCACCCAGTTTTGTGTCGTCAGCCAACTTGGAAATAATACGTTTGTACCCCGCATCCAAAATTGGATCTAGATTGTGAAATACTGAGGCATCAGCACTGATCCTTGCAATGTCCCACCAGTCACCGCCTGCCAACCTGAGATTGATCCATTTATTCCTATGCTCTGTTTCCTGCCTGTTCCCCAGTCCTCAGTCCATGCTGGGATATTCCCCTCGATCCCACAATCTCTCGTTCAGCTCCCTGGCCTCCTGCCCAGCACTTCATCATAAGCTTTCTGAAAATCCAAATACACCACATCCACTGCCTCCCCCTTATCTACCCTGCTTGTCCCATCCTCAGGAAACATCCAGAGGCTTGTCAACCATGGTTTCCCTTTCATAAACCCATGTTAGACCTGCCCGAGCCCCTCGTCGTTTTCTATGTGTCCTGCGGATCACATCCTTCACAATAGAACCATAGAACACTACAGCACAGAAATCTGGCCATTCAACCCTTCTAGTCTGTGCCGAAATATTATTCCGCTAGTCCCATTGACCTGCACCCTGTCCATAACCCTCCAGACCTCTCCCGTCCATGTATCTATCCAATTTATTCTTGAAACTTAAGAGTGAGCCCGCATTTACCACGTCAGATGGCA